>JABXWE010016880.1:0-22392 GCA_014611495.1 Limonius californicus | reverse complement strand
TTCTGTATTATTCATAGCAAATAAACGAATTTACAATTATTGTTTCTTCCATTTCTTGTCTGACCATACTATTTATAAAAGTTTTCTGAGAGGTGGTGACCTTGGACTCAAGATCCAGTGAGGGGAATCTGATGACCTTCAATCGAAGGTCGAGTGAGGGGAAACAATGGCCTTGACCTTGAAATCAAGGTCAGGAGTGGGGGGTGGTCGTCAAACTGTCCAACTCTATCTACTCACAACATACTGGAAAGTAAAAAGGTTCAAATGATGCTAGATAATATAATTGTGCAAAGAATCTATCCATATTATTTACGAACATTTGACCTTGCACACAACATCGCAGATGTACAGTGCTGCGAAGAAGTTCTGCATCACCTAAAAAAATATTATTTCTTAAAGTTTCGCCACATTTTTGCCAAACAAAAAACATCAGGGACGACAGTGTACTGCGGAGGACGAACCTGGCAGACATATGTCTTAATTCGACACATTTAACCAAAATATGGTCTGAAGTTACTGGTGTAAGTGTATGCACTACTAAAGGGTGTTTCAAAATGAGCGCAAGATTTAATTTTTCAATAAAACACATAATTTACTCAAAAATTGCATATAAGTATTTTAATTTTAATATGAAGTACGCGTATGGTGATTATGTGTGGAAGAGAACATCCCAGAAATGGCCGCCACAACTTTGCTGGCACACTCTTGCTCTTTTAAAGAAGTTGCTCATTACATTTGCCCTTCAATTTCGCCAAAGACACGTCGAATTTCTTCCATTGCAAGATTTCGGTGGCCAATTCTGGTCGCCAGTACGTGAGATTACACGGTCAGGAAATCTCTCATGCAACAACTGCATTGTCTCTCGCGCAGTGTGACAGGTTGCCCCGTCCTGCTGAAACCACATCTCGTCTAAATCCATACCGACCAGTGCAGGCCACAAAAACTCCGTTACCATATTGCGATAACGTTCACCATTCACTTTCACTGCATTGCCGTCCACTAGCCCAAAATCCGCACCAAACGGTGACTCGTGGATGCATCGCTTTCTGATGAACAACATGTGGATTCTCTGCTCCCCAAATCCGGCTGTTTTGTGTGTTCAAGTACCCATCAAGTGGAAGTGCGCCTCATCGCTAAAGACAATTTTTCTAATAAAATCAGCATCCATTCTTAGGTTTTACAACACCTAGTTGACAAAGGTACTGCATTGCGCATGATCACCTAGCTTAAGTACTTGAGTCAATCGAACTATATAAGGATGTAGATGGAGATCTTTCTTTAAAAGTCTCTGCAAACTGCTTGTCGAAATGGTCAGTTGTTGCGAACGGCGGCGAATCAATGTGCCTGGATTTTCAGCAATATTTCTAGTAACTAAGGCAATATTTTTAATGGACCGGCCTGAGCGAGGACGATCTAACGATTTCTAGTTCACAACCGAGCCAGTTCGATCAAATTTCTGGATCTCTCTTAACTGTCGAACAATTTAGTGCATTTTGTCGACCAAAAATTGCAGGCACGCTGCGAACTGTTTCCGCTAAACTTTCTCCATATTTTTTAAGTTTTCACTATTAAAATCCGCTGTTCGTTCGTGTAGCGTTCCATGACTGATAATCGCGATGCGTCTACTTGACAGTCAAATGTTTAGTCCAGCACTGATTAAAAGAAAATGCCGGCCAATCCAAATCTTGCGCTCATTTTGAAACACCATTTAATAAACGGAAACTTCTTATATCTGGATTTAGGGGTTGAAAATCCCGGAAGACACCTCTCCTATCAGAAAAACAAAGGCTTCTCCGTTTGAGATGGCCAACGGATTATCGCTATTGGGTCCCAGAACAATGTCAGAGGGTATTATTTAGTGCTGAATACACATATTTTAGAGTTTCTGGAGAAGAATTTTCAGTGTGTTCTGCCAACAGTTAAACATCCAATCTCTGCCATGATATGGGGCTGCATGTCTGCTGAAGGTGTTGGTAGACTGCATGTTGTATCTGGCATGATGTATGCAATCAAATACATTGATTTCCTACGGGAGACAATGCTGCCTGGTGGAAAGGAGTTTGTAACGTTTTCCGCGCCTAACAGAAGGCAAACCGTTTTACATATTTAGGAATTTTAATATTTCGAAGTTCGTTCAGGCAAGACGATGCTGCGCGGTTTTGAGTTTAAAATTTTGGGGCGATAGGAGATTCTAAAAGACAGTTTTCCGTAAGTAGGAGTGGGTTAAACATTGTCAACCTTACCGGACGTTTATTGTGAATAGTGAATTATTTATTGAAATCGTTTGTCGATTGGGAATTAGTTTTCCGCTTTGAGAGTCACTTCACGAAGGAGCTTTTCCCATAGTTGAAGGGAAACAATTCTGCAGGAAATTATTTTCCAATATAGAATTTACTCCGGTAAAGAAGATTTGGTTTGGTATTATGCCAGAGTCCATCAACTGGTGAGTTGGTTATAGCCAGAAATTGTTGTCTTATCGTAATCTCCATAACCTTAATCCTAATCTCAAATAAATTTAATTAGGCAAAAAGTCGTACATCGGGACTTCCAGAAATTAAGACGACGCAGTAGAAAAACTCTACATTTATACGTAGTGTGCAAATTGATACGCTGTCCTCGCCGAGTAACCTTCTGAGGGTTTTTCCCGAACCAAGTGGAAACCTGTGCCTATCAAGAGAGAATCTGGTGTATGGACGAGCTGATTGCAGACACGTATTGATCAAGGAAAGTACATTTTAAAAAACCGTATAACTTTGTCTTGTTGTTCACGATTTCGTTATGTTTATTTAAGAATTAATTTATTAATTGAATGGGGTCAACGAATTGTGTCATTGAGATTTAATTGGGGTTATGTGTAAATATGATATGATATTGTAATATTCCATCTTCCAATTTTACGTAAAGTAGATATACAGGGTACTCCAATAGTGGGTTGATATTGCGTTGTAACAGTTCACGCCTTGACGATAGTTTTTGATCGTTGATCACGCATGTATTCGTGACGCGAAGGCTTTCGAAGTTACGGGTTGCGCAAAAATTTCTAGCATATGGTTGTGTAGCGCAATACAGGGCCTAAAAATTGTTTGAGTTTGCCAAGTTAATTTTAATTTTAATTTAATTTTAAATTGGAACTTCTAATTTTAGTTTAAATCATTGTTTTGGCACAGAAATTTAGAACTGTAAATGGGTTGTTGGTTTATTAAGTAAAAAGAGATTTGGTTGCAACTTGTGTTTTATTTTACGACGACTTATGTGGATTTAAGTCTACGTAAAGGATAGATATACCTAAAATAAAGGTAGGTGATTATTTTTCTTGGGGTCCGACTTCTTATTTACCACCTCGGACGATGCTAGAAAATTATAAGTCGGTGGCTCCTATTAATTATTTGTTTTGAACCTACTCCTTCTTCGATTGGGTTTCCGGGAATCTAGCATCTGTCAATGTGTAATTTGGCTACCTAAACAGTGGCGGAGTGATGAGGTTGTTTTTGTAATTCAACCAATTTTTGTAAATCGTTAACATTAAAGGCGTGACAAGTTATTTTCTGATGAAACCTTCTTTCAAGATGATAATGCTCCTTGCCACAAAGCAAAGGTTGTTCAATCTTAGATGTCAACTAATGGAGTTAAAATAACAGACTGGTCAGCACCATCGCCGGACCTAAATCCCATAGAAAACTTGTGGAAGAATTAGAATAACTGGTAAATTCTATGCCAAGAAGGTGTGAATTAGTTATTAAAAACAGAGGATGGCCTATTAAGTACTAAAATAGTTTTAAAATTAATTCGTGTGTATTTGTAATAAACGTTTAGGTGTAGACTATACTATTATATAAGATATAAAGTACAATTTTTCTGTTTTTGAATAGATTTTATACATCGAACTGTTTCCGTTTTTCTACAGATAAACATTAGGGCTATTATTATTACTAGCATTGTGTTTAAGTATCTGTATTATTATGTGCAATGATGAAATGAAAAATATTTGAAAAAAATGTGTTTAAACTGCAATTCACTTTATTTGTGCAACTGATGCAGAACTTTTTTACACCACTGTATGTTACTTTTAGTAAACTGTCCTCCCAATTTTTCTCGGCAGTTTCAGGACTAGCTAGACTGAATTATATTTTTGATATAACGACCTAATTTAATTTTTTTTCTTTTCTTTCTTAACGGTAACATCCTTGGCGGAAGGGTTACATAGAGCACCAAAATCCTAAAGTCTACTTTTGTTTAATTATTATTATTTAGTTTATTTATTTAAATAATTAATCCAAATAGGAAGTCAGCAGTGTAGTGTAACAAACATTCTGTAGGGCGTTGAAGGAAAGGGAATTGTTATAACACAATATAAATAATAACTAAAATAAAAAACACGAAAACGTGTATAGTATCAGCTGTTTCTAACGCTATTATCAGAAACATTTCGATTATATGAGAAAAACTGTTGTGATTATATATTTTCAAAGCTAATGGTATATCGTAATTCCAATAATGTACTCATATACGGGGAATTTCGTTTTTGATAACAAATCTTAATTGGTACATTTTAATTTGCATCAAATAATAAACATTTTTGGTATTTGAAATATGCGTTCATTTATTTTAATAAAGAATCATAATTCAGTGACAACTGGGTATTCTAGAAACATAGAACAAAAATGGATTTTTACTTTAACTTCCTGAGCAGAAAAATTGAGAAAGCGCCGTGTCTTGATTGTTAGACAACTAATTTTTGGAGAACTCTGAAATATTATTCACTCGAGTTATTTAAATTCAAAACAACATCTAAATGTAATGTTTAAGGCTAGAAGAAACACGCATTTAACTTGATGGAAACCTTTTATCTATGTCTATGAAATTATACATTTCTGACGAAGTTTCTTGTTCGTATTTCAGGAGCTGTATTAAATCTGCCAGCGTTATAATATAATTATGTGACAATATCGGTATTCAGCATATTTTTATATTGAAATCAAAAAAGCTATTTTCCAAGTACCAACTATACAGGGTGATTCAGGAGGAATCTGCCAAACTTTAACAGTATGTTCCTCCAACGATTTTAAACAAAAAAAGGTATATGAACATAGGGCCGATTCGAAAAAATAAAGAAGTTCTAGCCTAGCAAAAGAAATTGCATAGCTGTTATAAATATCCTCCGCGCAGTTTATCTAGTCGGCTATGGCATAATTTGTGTGCGTTTTTGTTTAGTAAACAACGTGAATTATCTGTCACCTAGTAAGTCTTACGCGTGTGCACACGTGTGTAGTTTATAATTAATAATGCCAGTTCGGTTTTCCAACGAAGAATATGCCGATATGCATTTCATCTACGGCTTTTGTAATGGTAATGCCCGAGCTGCTGTGGAGGAATACCGCCGACGTTTTCCAAACCGTAATCCTGTTCCAAATCGTCAAGTTTTCATCGATACGCATAGGCGACTGCGAGAAACTGGATCCTTTGCATTAAAAACGGAACGAGAACCTTTTCGACAAGTTCAAAATAACAAGTCAAATGATTGAACGCAGTCCTCAACTAAGTACACGAAGAGTATCGACACGTGTTGGAGTGTCGCAGGCAACGGTATGGAGAACATTACATGCTGACAAGTTGTATCCTTACCACCTATTAAAAGTGCAGCACCTTCAACCGCAAGATTTTAATCAAAGGTTAAATTTTTGCCATTGGATCACTGCAAACCCGGACCTTTGTGGAAACACATTATTTACCGACGAAGCTATTTTCACTCGTAATGGGATCAATAATACCAGAAATTCCCATGTATGGGCTCGTGAGAATCCTCGTGTAACTGTCGAGAGCCACTTTCAGCAGAGGTTTTCAGCAAATGTGTGGTGTGGAATGATTGGGGACCATCTAATAGGACCCTACGTTTTCGATGGACGCCTCACAGGAGTTATTTATCGTGAGTTTTTAGAATATGAGCTACCTCTACTTTTAGAAGACGTTCCATTATTAATTCGAGCCAGAATGTTTATGCAATTAGATGGAGCTCCTCCTCATTACCACCATTATGTATTGGATTATCTCAATGCCAACTACCGTGATCGTTGGATTGGTCGAGGAAGTCCACATGCGTGGCCAGCACGGTCCCCAGACCTAAATCCACTAGATTATTACCTCTGGGGGCATTTAAAGCAGCTGGTCTATGCGGAAAGAATTAACAATCGGGAAGAACTCATTCAAAGAATTTTTAATGCTGCCGCTTACATCCGGGATAGACCTCAAATACTGCGAAATGCCACTAATTCTCTAGTACGACGAGCTCAACGGTGCATTGAAAACGAAGGTGGCCATTTTGAACAGTTAATGTAGTTTTAATAAAGTTATCGCACTAGAATTGTTATTATGTTTTAAGTAAAAACGGTTATTTTCTACATCTATGAATTTTTCTTTAATAGGCTAGAACTTCTTTATTTTTTCGAATCGGCCCTATGTTCATATACCTTTTTTTGTTTAAAATCGTTGGAGGAACATACTGTTAAAGTTTGGCAGATTCCTCCTGAATCACCCTGTATATAGAAGCTCTGGCTCACGACAATTTCAAAACGGTTTTATCGAAGCTGATGCTGAAAGCAGTGAAGTGCAATTGAAAAACAAAAGACCACTTTAATAAGGATCAAATTTTAAATTGAGCCTTTATTTGCCTACAGGATCTGTTTATAAGCCACTTATATTTTTAATATGAGCCGCTGCTCCGTCGGTCTCATGCCCCGAATCGATAAAGCGAAAGTTTCGTACCAATTGGAGGCTATTTTGCGATTTATCGACTTATCGGTTGCCCACACTTACACACATTTCGTGACTTTTTGTGAATTAATTGGTGATAAACTGTTCATAATCCAATTATAATAAAAGTTTATGATTGTACCGCGGATGTAAAATCGATGGCGCGCGTAAATCCACCAAAGCACGTTCATATCATTATTAGTTCCGCCTACAAATATCGCTTCATGGCAATTTTCGCAGTCATAAACACTCGATAAATATGAAGGAACACCTGCAAAGTGTTGAAGGTAATCAAAAAAATATAAGCGATGAAATAAAAAGTTGTCACAATCTGATGTTGCCATGTGTATACAGTGTGTCCAATATAAGCGCGACAAATATCGTTAACAGTAAGACCCAGAGATTTAGTAAAATGTGGAGAATAAATTTGTATCTCAAGAACTATTAGGATCCACATTGAATTGTAGAAAGATTGCCTAATTCTAGATTAATAAACTAAATGTTTCAGTATTTGTTTTTTTTATTGATTCTCTATCGATATCTCAAATCGGTTACAATATCATCAAGATACACTGTAGATTTCTAATCTTTATTAACTTTTTATAGGTCGTTAATTTAAATATTTATTGAAGGCGTTATTGATAACTATGTTTTCCTTCTTTCTGTATTAATATTTGACATGTGTATTTTTAAAAATTACATAGTTATGAACGAAGAACTGTTTTCTCGCAACACGCCGTGAAAATTATAAAGAATATAAGAAAGCTTAATCTTTATAAACTATAATGTTACAAGCAAAATACTGTCACTAACAATAGGCTGTGAAAAAACCAAACCGAGCAATGTTTCATAAAATAAAACTATGAGAAGAAATGAATTCTTATGTGTAGCAGTGAAAAACTAATACTATCTAATTTGGTTTGGCAATGTAAACTTATTTTCTTCATAAATATGTTTCTATGTGTACTTATGTGAAGCAAGATTAAATATTAATTATTTTGAATTATTCTTTCAACGCGTAATGCAATGCTAGACTAAAAGAACATGTTAAATAAGATGTAATGTTAATTAAAAAATATAAAACACGAAACGAAACAGTTAGTCTGTTATTAGTCAAAATGACACAAAAAATTTTTAGACTTGTATATCTAAGCGAAAAGGAATTTACGAACAAAACACATCTAATTACAAATGGTGCTAAAATAAACCATTTTATACAGTGAAACGGCTTTACTGATTCCTGCGGTATTCTTCAAAAGGCCAGGCTTCACCAACAGAGTAAATAATATTAAATGTTAAATGTTTTGCGATTTTAGATGTCACTACTCTAAAGGAGAGATTTTATGGCAAATCTACCGATTGGTTTTCTTATAAAAAGCTATGATTAGATTTAGTTCGAGATTCGAAATCTAATGTTAAAACAGCTTCACAGTATTATTAATGACAAGCAAATTTAGCAACACAACTAAAAGTTTTAGTTGCCAGTCTACTAAAAAACTAAACAAAATGTCTAGAATATGAATATTAGATTATTTTTGTATTACCGAATCTCTATCTCTTATCGTTTGTGATACCCCCATGCGTTCCACGCTTATTTTGAACGCACTGTATATTGCTAATTGTAAATATTCAGGAAATTTCTTCTGTGTGAGTTTCTACAATATTTCGTTTAACTGCCTGCGAAAATTTTAGGTGCATCAGAATTTGTCATGGGATATACAACAATTAAACCACCAACCTTTGATTTCAAGGTATAAAATTCCTTAACGTTTTATAAACTATGTATATTAACTGCCTTCTAGTTACTTGCAAAATGTTAGGTTGTCCCATAAAGTAGTAATAATCTATGGAATTTTGCAATACTTTATTTTAATAAAGGTCTGATTCATTGTACTAAAGCATGCTGCCGCATGTAAGAGATAATCTATAATTATTTATATTTCATTTAAAAAGCATTTTTTCTACTTATTTGTTTTAAAATATTATGTGATTATTTGTTGTTATTACTCAATGGCCAGCGCAATTAATTTTAAATGAAAACACCTACAAACAGCAGAGATGGTAGAGAAAATAACGGATTAGTATTTAGAAAAGCTTGCACTAGGTCATAGATATAATTTTATACAGGGTGATTCATACTAAAATTTTGATATACTTTTAACCAAAACCCAATAATAAGAAACTTATAGTAAGTTAAAGTTCTTACAAATTTAGGCCCACTGTTGAATACCGCTGATATTAATGAGGAACAATTAAAATATAATATCGTTGTTTTCATCACAATATATGTATGTCTTCCTATGCATTTCTCGTTACTGTAATTAGCCATTTTATCCCAATTAATCACTTAACAAAATGTCTTAATTTTGACCTTTAAATGTACTGACATTTAAGAAAACTTCTTCGTTTTTTTTTGTTTATTTCCGTTTTCTAGTTTTATTACCCCAAAACCAATTTAAACTTATAAAAGTTTTGATATTAATTGTATAGAGAAAAATCACACTTTCTCCATAATTGCGGTTCACTGAAAATAATCCAAAATTTCCCATTAAGTGAAACATCCTTTATGTACTTTTTATAGTTGTATGCAACACTACAAATGTTCTAGTTTACTACATTTTGAAAATCAGAATATATTTTCCGCACTAGAACTTAGTTGAACGACTTGTTTCCAATGTCCTGTATATCTTAATAGTTCTATTTTCGGTCTCCTAATAATATTAATAAAACTGTGAGAGAAAATCGAGCAAACGCTCCCCTTGCATAAAATCGCCAATTACATTCAAAGGGCTTAAAAAAGCGAGCCATTTTCAGTTTTGGAAATAAAAAATCACGAACGGAGTTCGCGGCTGATTTAACCCAATATGTTCGAATAAACCGAGTTTTTGTGAATAATTGGTCAGGGTAGGTTCTCACGACTGGGTAAAGCTTGGTGTTGCGGATCAGCGCTTCACGCAACACCCGCAGTGCTCAAATTAGTCGGACCACCAAATCATTATACAGAGATCACACTTCAATTAGTTTGTGTGAGCAGAGAAGGGAGACTTCACTCGATTTGCTCCTATTTTCGTTTTAGGAATTAGAAATTGAGAAGGACGCTTGAGTTTTTTAGATATCGTTAATTTTCTTCGTTTTCATGTAAAGCGTTGGCTTGTATTGTTTTGGTTATGTTCTATAAAATAATGTATGCCATTTCAGGTTACTTTGTAACCTCGTTATTAAGCGGTAATATAATAAATCAGGACGACATTGATTAGGTGTTGCAATTGTACAGCACTGTATGGAAATATTCTTCCCCGATTTGACTGAAATAAGACGTAGAATGAAACAGAAATGGGAAACGAAAACAACGTAAAGAAACCTAAAACTGATATTTGTTACAATTTCTATCTGTTGCAGTAAAACAGAGCATCGTAAAATAAATACCAATTGGAAGAAAACAAAATATATAATCTATTCACGATTGATTTACCATCCAACAGGCTGTGGAAATCTGGGGAATGTGTGGTATCATTGAAATTTGTCAATTAATTAAGTTCGGTTATGCTAGTTTTTCTTGATGGAGGTTATGTTTTTCGAAAGCAAGCAATGTTGCCAGTGGAGCTTGTTTGTTCATTTAACGTCCGCCTATTGCTGCTCAATATTGGTTTATAATACTTAGATATAATAATGATTTCATTATAAATAAAATAATAACTATAATTTAAATGTTGTCGTAACACATACCAAATACATATTGCTGTTCTTTTTACACGAGAATTCTGAACTCAAATCGTATGTATACAGAGCATATTCCACGCCATTCTTTGTTGTCCTATATTTAGGTCTTGCAGCAAATTAAGAAGAATTAACGTCCATGTCGCTCATGTTTCAAATTGATATTATGGTAGTCCAGTGGTTGACTGTTTGCCTCTGGTGCTAAGAGACCCAAGTTCATATTCCACTGAGGTCAGTGTTTTTCTCAGGCGAGATAAAAACTGTAAAACACTCATTCACAATTTAGATGCCAAAAGAATATCCCCTACCCTATTCCACCTTCATGCTATCACTAGAAGTATCTGAATCATCGGCACCCTCCTAAACTTACTAGATTATTTTAGAAAAGTAGGGGACTCTAGAGCTGGCAACAGGGCAATTTCATTTTGACATTGCTAGAAATCAATCAAATAATATTTCAGAAATGCAAACTTAAGAAAAAAAAACACAGCCTGCTGGATGGCAAATCAATCGTGAATAGTGTATAGAACATTTTAAAAGTCGGTGCTATGTGTTACACGGTACCGTCCACATTGACATGCTACATAGTTAAGTTACGTTAACAACGGGGCGTTGTTGCTAATGAGCATGATTTTATATTGAATGTTACTGAAAATATTAAATTGAATAAAATTATACGCGTGTATTGCGTGTAAATTATGGTCAAACATCAAGATTTTGTACTAAACGTTTCACGTTTATTGAACCATAATCAACGTTGTCATTTGATTCTTATATATTTCAATCGTTACTTGTTTTCATAAATTTCAACATATAGGGTCGCTGTTAATGACGGAACTAAAGCTGTTTTGCTAAAACGGTTCTAGATATAGATTTGAAAATTAAACGATACGAATTTAAAATTACTTCGTATATTTTAGACCAAAAGTTATTTTTTACATTCGTGGTAATTGAGCATGGCCGCCTTCTTGAATTTTTGTAATAGTAACATGGGCTATCTGAAGCATCAATAGAAATATTCTTTTCTCTTCCTAATCGCTCAAATATGTATGGGATTTCATACCAAAATAGTGCACAAATTAGAAAACGTTTTCCGTAAGCGTAGGCGGATAATTTATTGTGCTTGACCAATCTGAAACGTCTATGCAACAATTTGCCTTAAATCACGTTAAAGTAGACATTTTCTTCGAAAGATATGACACTGGGTAAAATTCCACGCATATAAAGTAAAGTAGGACCAATCTTTTAGTAGCAAATGTTTAAATCCCTACTCAAATGCGATTACCAGTCAGCAGGTAGCATGTAACCTCTGAACAATAGATTTGTTTTGTACATTTTTACTTCCCAACATTCGGACAAACAGCGTGAATACGATGGATAACGCATCTTACCATTCCAGGAAAATTAAAAAGATACCCAACTAAAGCACAAATAGCACATATTATACCATTTTTAAATGAAAATAATGTTTTTTCTATTCCTGCCACTGTGAAAAATAAACCAACTAATAGAATAACAGAATTTAAAAAAAATCATATTTTGTTGATGAAACTGCCCTTGCAAACGGCCATAATGTTTTGAGATTACCCCCCTACTTTTGCGAATTTAATCCGATTGAAATGAAGTGGAGCACTTTGAAAACAAACGTAAAAAAAGAAACACTTCTTCTAGGTTAAGCGACAATGTTCTGGGTCTTATCAGAGAGTGATTATGAAATTAATAAACATTGAAAAATTGCGTGGAACACATCGTTAAGGTTGAACAGAAATATGTTCCTAAATATGAATTCGAACGTTTAATAATTAATTTAGGAGCTGATTCATCTTCTGATACCTCAGAATTTAGTGATTTCGAGTAGGAGTAAATTAAACAAATAAAAACAAATGTAGATTTGCGTTTAAGAATATTAGAAAAGCGTGTCAGATGTGTATATTTTGTAATTTAAAAATAAAGTATTATTTTAAGCATTTCTGATTGTATAACATTTATTTATCCACTAATATTGCTGAATACGTTCTTGATCGCTTACCTGCAAGAACCTAACACTTGCAGCTTATCTTTATGTCAACAGCTTAACATTCGCTACTAAAAATTTGTTCCAACTATACATTTAGTGCAGGAATTGGCGGCAAACGATTTCGACAGACTTTCGTTTTGCGAGTTGACCATGGAAGTCATTGTGGAAAACGACAATTTAGTCAATTCACTTGTATTTTCGGATGAAGCTACTTTTCATTTGTATGGCTTTGTCAACATACACAACTGTAGTTTCTGGTCTGATACTAACCCACATTGAATGGAAGCAGATGTTATGTCTGTTTGATTTTGGCGCTTCTTACAGATTAAAGTCTTATTTTATTGGTCGCTCGGTAGCCGATTACGCTCTTATCATTTCCCGAATATAGTTTAGTGGACCATTTTGTTTGTTATGCTAGAGAAATGCGATGAATATTTTGTCTACGCGCTTGACCGTGAACGTTTGCTGGAAATTTCTTGCCCATATTTTGTAATATGCTGTAATACTTTCAGCTGCTGCATATTTGCATTGCTTTTTTTTGGGAGTCGACGTAAGATCTCCTTTCGACCCGGTTGCTTGCTAAGACCTCAGCACCGACGGCAAGTACTGCGGGGGGGGCTTGGGTATTGATGGGTGTCCATTCCGTGCATTTTCGTATCGTTATCACCGTAGGGTAAGCAGAACCATCGACAAGTGTCGGATTGAAGAAATACGCTGGATTTAACCCTTGGGAGACATTTCATTGCAAATTTCTGTATCGCTTTTGCGGATTAATACGAAACCCTTTTCTGACCCTCTGGATGTTCCGCTGCTGCGATAAACGCTTTGGAAGTTTGTGCGGCGAATATTTTGTTCCCGATTGGCAATAATATCTAAAGTCTCCGTCTTCCGAAAAAATTCCTTTGTGATTGTGCAAGGTGATGCAAACTCAGTTGGAGTCCCGTTGGTGTGAGTGTACATCGCCCATTTCGTATCTAACACCCAGGGGCGTACTTTCATTTTTTTTCCAAGGAAGCACCACGAACACCCTAATTCTACTCCCTCTCTCTCCACCACTGAACTGACGAAACTAAGGTAAAATTGCCTTGTGTTTAATTAATTTTAAAGACTTGCATTGGTGTATAAAATACAGCGACTTTCACTTCCCAGTTGTCATTATTTGTTAAATGTAAAGTGTATTTAATTTGTAAACTCGAACGTCGTTGGCTGCGTAGTTCTGTGTGTTCATTAAAGTAGATATCGTAAGCCAGTGGCGGCTAGCTTTCTTTGGTTTGGACGTCCCAACTTCTCTTTTCTTCAACTACAGTTATTACCGTTTTGATTGTATTTTTTTCTACTATGTGTGTTACCAATTTTAAGCAATAGAGTTTGTCTTAAAATTCACCATATCTTTTATTTCTGTGTATTTTATGGTGATTGAACTTTGTAAGCATTATATACAGGAGGAGGCTCAATAAAGGTGATTTTGATATCCCGGAAGCTGCTGATTTCTCGGCCCTCCTACGGAAAATCAGCTGTAACCTGGAGGATGGTGTCCATTAATTTCGACTTACCCTGCATACAACTATGTTAGAATTCCTTCCCGTTTCTTGATTAAACCCCTCCCTACTTCGCTGAGCTAAGTCGAAGGCACTTCCATCTTTCCATGCTACGGTTCTTAGATAGAGTACAATAAATTAGCCGGCTATGCATTCGTAACACTTTTCATAATTTTTTTGCATTCGTTTTTAATGTAACCCCACACATGTTTAGATGTTTCTAACGACATATCATATTGCTACTTAAAGCAATTCATGATGGCGGCCGCGCTTTTATATGGCATAAAGTCTTTCAAAAACAAAAGTAATTGTTGACAATGCAAGCAAACCGAAAAATATGTGTATGTATATATATGTGTGTGTGTATGTATGTATATACAGGAGCGAAAGTAGAAGAATGTCTCTACTAAAATCGAAGTACAACAAGCTTGCGATGTACACATTGCTGTCGTGTGCAACGAACGAGTGTTGATCGTGCTTCTACCTCCCGCTGCACGCTATCCATCATCGGATGGGTATATAAAGAGCACAGATTTCAGTGAGAAATCATTTTGTGTTCTTCTTGATTTCATTATTTTTGTTGTAGATTGTTTACAAAAAATATACTATTATAGCCTGGTGAACTGAGTTCCGTTTTCAAATATTTTGCTGGAATGGAATTCCGGAGAGTTCCAGCTTACTTTCACTTTTTGTATACAAGGTGTTTCAACTAAAGCAGCCCACTCTGAATGACTTTGTAAATGACTAAATTTGAAAAAATCAGCGAGTCTTTATCTTTACTTTATCTTCCTATCCGCCACCACCATCAGTATACAATGTTTGATTTGCGCTGGAGCCTGTTATATATTGTATGTTTCTGTATTGTTGTTATATTACTTAACAATCTGAATACTTCTTTTAAACTTTCCCATATGTATCCAAAAATTCAAAATTTAGTTTCTCAAAAACGATTCGAAAGAATTGCACAAAATTTTCAGATTGTGTAAAGAGCTGCAAAGCTTTTCAGATAAACTCGATAGCCTTTGTCGTTTAAGATTTTGGGGTTATTGACGGTGGGGGATCAAGTAGGGTAGATAGTAAAAGATGCCCCCTTCAAACAATTGTTAACCTAACTCGCTGTTATTTTCAAATTTAATCATATACAAAGTTATGTAGCGTGAGATGTTTTAGTTGAAACACCCTGTACAGTTTGGATTATAACAAGGCCGTTTCGGACAAAGAATAAGTCACAATTATTTATAAATCAAAAAACAATAGGCTTTGTTGTAACGTAAGAATAGAAATGTTGAGTTAATATACAAAGTAAATTAAAAAATGGGGCCCATAGCGTAGTTAATCATACAGTTCGAAGTAAAAATAGTCCAATTCTCAACTGCTACTGAATAATGAACAAAAGTTTGTATTTAAATTATTAATACTTAACATTATAATAGAAAACTACACTAGAAGAAATAAACCTGCATTTGTGAAGTTAATTGCAATTGCTATCGAAATAGCGTTATTATCAAATAGTTTCGTTATTTCTAGTATTCGTCATACTACCCTTTAGCATCGTTTCGTTATTGGTCTATACTTTTGTACGTCTTTAATTTACTGGCGTTGCGAATACGTTCATGATTTCCACATTATGAATAACCAGTAGCATTGCAACACAACCAGGGACCAATGGCTTGGCAAGATATGATTATTAAGTAAATATTGGATGGATGATTAAAAAGACCTTCAAGGAGTCATACCGGAAAAAACGTCAATAATATTCGGACAGCGTTGTCAAACGTATTTGTGTTAACCGTTGATAAATATTTAACATTATGAAATTATACTGTTAGCTGGCAATGTGTAATATGGCTAACAAACAACTATTAGTATTTTTTCGTAGCACATGTTTTATATTATTAGTGAATTTTTAATGTTTGTTTTTCTAATAATATAAGGTTACATGCATTCTTTTGTGTGTTATTTTTTTCGGCTATTTTGGAAAGGTTTGGTTAAATATGAACGACATTGGCAATTGAGCAGAACCGTAAAATAATTTAATAAATCAGTTGGAGGGGTCATTATTATTCAAATAATCTTTTTTCTAATTAAAATTAGCCTGAAATGAATTTTGGGATTTACTGGGATCACAATTACAATATCGTGGTTGTATGGTTTAATTTAAGGCGGTATAATGATGTTACAGCTAAATAATATTAATGAAGTTTAGGTAGTTTGCTTGATGCACTATCGTCTAGCATCGCGTCTAGCTTGTGCATATTGCACTAATCTATAATACGTACAGTAGATTATTCCATGTGCTACACCGAATGTATGGTTAATTCAAACTAGTTTGCAGGTGTTAAAAGTAAATCGGATTTGTTAGGTGCAACATGTAGGCGGTAGCCTAACTTTGTGAATGTGTTGAGTATTCGCATCAAATGTGATAATTAATTGAACAGGTTGATCACAAAGGAGTTGCATGTTTAATAATAACAATAGATAAATATCTTCCGTTCTATAGTTTAGAATTTATAACTCAAAATAAGCTTTTTGAGCTTTGTATGAGGGGAACTCAAAAACTTATGTACCTAACCATGAAACAAAAGAAGCACAAAAATGCCAATAATGTTATTTTTCGATATAACATCCATTTATGTCAACGCACTTACGCCATCTTTGTGGAAGTTGGTTTATACCTTCAGAAAATAGTTCCTTTCCAGTTCCAGTTTTCTAAACAGTTAATAATCAGTTGGTGCAATACCTGGGCTGTAAGGGGGGTGGTCAATCTTCTGCAACCAACATTCCTCTGAAACAGGCACGACCCTTCGCATCTTGGGGACTCATAAGCAAGTTGCTTTTCTGACGCAAATGTTAGTCTTTTTCACAAACGGCGTTTCTTAGATTTTTGGGACTATTGGGATAAGTTTCTCCAGTAAGTGCAGTCCCTCTTGACATGTATTCGATCAACAATATTTCCTCCATGTTCCAGAAGATTATGGCCATTAATTTCCCAGCAGAAGGTTGTGTTTGGAATTTTTTGGGAGGTGGAGAACCCTTATGGACCGTTTGCATGGATTCTTCTTTCATCTCAGGATCCCAGTAATGAATCCAAGTTTCGTCACCATTCGTGCTAAAAATTTTGAATCCTTCTCTAAAGTAGACAAATATTGGTTGCAAAGTTGTTGGCGGTGCAATTTTTGTTCCGGGTGAGGATCCTTGAAATCCACCGCTCGCGTAAACTGGTAATGACGTTTCCCTTAGAAATTCTTAATTCTGAAGATATAGTTGCAACTTTCAATCGTCAGTCCTCCAGCACCATAAGTCTCAACTTTCTGGCATATTTCTTCGTTAGTCACATCTGAAGGCCTTCCCGATCTTGAGTCATCTTCAACGGATTCCCGTCCCCAACGAAATTGTTTTACCAAAATCGAACCTTGTAATAAGAGCTCTCGTAGACCGCCGTCATTGTGTCATAGCTCCGGCCCGTTCCCTTGTTTTGTCAAGATTTTTATTTCACTTAGGTGTGCAAGTTTTACAACATGCATTTTAAATACAATTGAATACAATATTTTGGAAACGACTGTGAAGGTCTAAACAAAATTTTATATAGATAAAATTATTTATAATTAAAGGGTGAGATATTTCTAAGTGTAAATCATAAAGTATTTGCTACTTTTTTCTGCTATCATTCTTATTACAGTATGATGTGTAGAAGATGGTGTTACACAGCTCAGGTAAATTAGTTAAAATTAATTGTGTAATTTAGTTTGTATAGAGTTTCAAATGATATTCAACCAAGTGGTACCAAGGAGAGCTTTCTATGACGTGTAGTCAGTGATGGAGGTGGCCGGTAAGCTTTACTTTTCCTTAATGTTCTGTTAGATGGTAACTTCAACAAACATTTTCAATAAACATATACACAATCAAATTTTATTTTTCTCTTGTAACAGAATAGCGATAATAAACATTCAATGCCACACCACGAGTCATCCGCAGTTACAATACATATTGTTTTTAAATTTACATCTTCAATGTTCTTGTCCTCTAGTGCATGCATGTTGTATTAATAAGCGCTGTCAAAATATAAGAATCTCTATGCTAGGCCCTTCACCTACAAGAAGTGTCCGTGCATTAATGCATTTGTTCCATGAATATTCGCGATTTTTAGTTCTGCCAAAATAAAGTTTTTGTTCTTACACATCAAGCCACTGATTGGTAGCATCAATTACTTCTTCATCCTAGAAAACCACATACCAAGAGGGTATTGTTAAACTTGTGGGGGCTAGCGGCCAAATCTGGGGAATAAGAGGCGTGTTACAAAATCCCGCTTATGGATAGCAGTTAATTATAAGAATAAGCAAAAAATTTTCTTTACACTCCGGCATCAGGAACATCCTAGTGCACGGTAGAATGTTGATTTTATGTGTTGATGTGGAGAAAACAAGAAGGTATCAATCAAACTCGGATTTTGTATCAGAATGGTGGTATATAAGTCGCTCATTGTGACAACACAGCTTGTGAGTTTTTGGGAATCTGCTTTATAAGCCTACAATAAGGTTGAAGTGCTTTAATATTTTGTGGTGATCAAGGTTTCTGAATAATTACCTACATGCTAATCATTATAAACCACCCTGCCGCGTACAGTAATACCTTTTAGGTAAAGGATGGAACATAGAGATTTTCCTTCGCTCTTATTTCGACACGTTTAAAATCTGAAGACTTACTGCTTGTTTCATATAACAACAATTAAAGCGTACTTCGAATAAAAATTCGTCAATTTCCATTCTCTATAGCTCCCACGCAGATACCAATGCAACAAGCAGCGCAAATCAAGCAACAAGGTATAGTGATCAAGAGTATTAGAAAGATGTAATACATAGTAAGCAGCCAAAATGCTAATAAATAGGCAGTTTTATTGCAGTAATTGTTTGGATCCTTTAGTATGTCGTAGTTTGGTTCATAAATGCCGTATATCCAAACTGATCCTAAAAAGAAAAATTGTATAAGTTTGATATAGAAAGAAATAAAGTTTATTATTACCCAAGGCTGTCCAAACCAATTCAAAAATCCCCAAAATAGCTAAAATTATATCTATTATTCTTAGACGTTTGTTGCGGTTTGCTATTGGCATTACTTTAGTTGTTATTCCTACAGCTCCTGGAATTGCAATATTTAGTATATGTCATAAATGTATCAGCAGCGGGCAATGTGTAAATGTATTCTTAAACATTGTTTTCTTAAATTTACGATTTTGAATAGTCCTACCTGCTACTGCTAAATAAATCGGAATGGTGCTCTTTGCGGGACAGTCATTCAGAGTTGTTACACCCACGAAGAACTGGATTGAATTTATTATTAATAGAATAACAAGTCCTGCACCGATTGTAGCTGAAACGAGATAATCTGAATGTATTTATTCTTAGGTCATTGGTAAAGCGGTCACGATTATAAGCAGTATGACTCCTGGTTGAACACCGCCAACGGATAGAATTATGTGGGCCCCAAGAAACTCCCATAGTATAATTTAGTGATCAGATCGTTTATTAAACTCAGTTGTAATTAATTTAAAATCTACTTACGCATTTTTAGTTTTTCCGTCATTTCCTGTGCGGGAGATTTATCACTGCTTGGACTTTGTGCAGTTTCTAGGGTTCCTACTTCTCGTTCCTCCCTTTCTAGATCTGGAGCCCTTCTTCCTCTCATCTCTGTATTTAAAGACAGTTGCTCTGGTTTTGAAGGCGTCGTCATGTTGGCTAGTTTTGCGCCGTTAGAAGATATTTATTTATATTTGACACTTCTTTGTTGAAGAATAATTAAAATTATTTTAACACTAAACTTACTGAGATGTTGATCACAAGAACAAATCTGATATAACTGAGTAAATGGTGTTTAGCATTGGGACTCGTAAATGTTGGCAACAGTACGCGAACCTATTTTTATATTCGTATGTGGAATTTATTTACATAAGTCCTCATCTTGGGGGATCGAATTTGCTTGTGTTTTGAATGCAAATGCAACTTCCTATAGTAATATTGTTCGTATACTACCTATGTATTATTTCGAAGCATAAATAATGACTAATTATTTCGAGTTAATGTAGTTTAAAAATATTTTTTATCACGAGATTGAAGTTCTCCCAACGTGCTTCAGAAGTGGTCTTCACATACTACATAATATAGTAGATTTTATAATGTAAATGAGTACCTAGAGGTAACACGTTGGTGTAATAATAGGCGGCTGGAACGTAATGCTGGCCACACTATCTTCCTGGTAACGCCGACCGACCCTAGCAAAAGTAGCAGCTGTGCCTGCTGACGTAAGAGAGTAATTAGATGCTAGTTTATATTACACAAATGAAAAGGATAAAGAAAGATAAATCCACATACATAGCTTTCGTAGATATGGAAAAAGCCTTTGACAACGTGAAGTAGTCATTACGGTTTGAAATACTCAAAATCAATAAACATCATTTACAGAGATATGCGAAACATAAGGGCGCTATATACGGACCAGAAAGCAGTTATATATGTGAGAAATACAACAAAAGAAGCAAATATCAGCAAGAGCCTGTGGCAGGGATGTGCTCTGTCACCAATACTGTTCAATATTTCTAGTCAAGTAGCCATCAACTAATTCAACGAGGATATGGATGATGGCATGAAAATTCAGGGCAATAAAATAAAAATGGTAAGGTATGCCGATGTTATAGCACCACTGGCCGAAACAGAGAGGCACTTCGAAGTTAATTTAAATACCATGAGCCGCACGTTAAGACAATATAATATGAAAATAAAGACAAATAAAACAAAAATATTAGTATGTTAAAAAACTCCAACGCCGCTAACAGACATTGGACTAAACAATCATATTATGGAAGAAATTGAGGACTTGCAATACCTCGGAAGTGCAATCACAAGTGATGAAAGGAGTGACAAGGAAATATTAAGGCGAATTTAACAAGCAAAGATACCATTTTACAGAAAAAGAAGCTCTTAACATCGAAGAGGATTTCGATAACAAAAAGCCAAAAAAGAACGAGAAAGCTTCAAGCTGTCGAGATGTGGTGTTTCAAGAGAATGTTAAGAATTGGTTGGGTGGGTGGAATTACAAACGATGAGGTGCTAGTGAGGTCGCAAGAAAACATAAATTTAATGAAAGATATACAAAGAAGAAAAGACACGCTAATAGTACTCAACGGGTATTACAAACAATAGTATAAGGAATCTTCACCTTCGTTAGCCGTTCTCTATCCTGTTACGGATATAGGCCTCCCATACAATTCTCCATTTTTTTCCTAGTTTGTGTTTCACTATACCAGCACAGTCCAGCCGCCTTCTCGAGATTCTACGACCACCTCAACATGGATCTACCTCTGCTTCGACTTTCTTCCCATGGTCTCCATCTGATGATCCTATTACACCATCCTTCTTGTGTTCTCTGCAAGACCGGCTTAGCTCCATTTCAATCCTGCCACCCGTTCGACTACATCGGCTACTTTTGTCTTCTCTCGAAACCATTCCTTGGTTTTGTGGTCTGTCAGGCTTATGCCCAGCAACCTTCTTGCAATTTCTCGTTGATTAATACTGTTTATGATGCTTTTGGTGAACGTATATGTTTCAGATCCGTATGTTACAGCTGGTAATATCCGCATCTGCATAACGTCTTCTAATTTTCCGTCTGCAGCCTAGCCAATTCTTGTTCTTCTTAAAATTTGTCACTGGTCATAGTAGACGAGTGGAAGTATTCAGGGTGGCTGATATAAGATAATTTATATGGGATCTTAGCTACCTTAAGAAATACGAAATCGGATAAAACGTTTTTTCTGCTCTTGTTAGCTCCATATTAGATTTTTACTTTTTTAAATGCAAAATAAACAGTGATTTACGACTATGTATGATGTGCATATGCTAACAATAAAAATAATGTTAAAAAAACAAAAACGCACAATAAGATTATGTGTAGGTTGCTCTGAAATTACCACAAAGCGATTGATGTTTTGTCACTGTAAATGTCAAACTAATTCACATTTTGTATTGATACCATTAGATGTCATCTGTTGTTGGTTAGTTTTCATATTGCGTTTTCTTTACTTTTGTTTGTTTTATTACTGTTCTGTGGTTGCTGTTCTTGTCTGATTTATTATTTATTCATTATTATGGAAAACTGTACTAACCAAGAAAAATAAAGATGCTGGTCTATTTCTTCGTGAGTCGTATTTATGATGCACAAGCTCAACAAATGTATTTTGAAACATATCTAGAGACGTGGTAACCAGGGAAAAGCACGTTTCGCAGAATAAAGGTTAACTTGATTAAGGGGCTATTGAATTGACCCAAAATAAGCTAAAATTAGCGTTTTATATTGTCACAAGATTGAAATAAGGTGAAAAAATTA
>JABXWE010016878.1:0-22704 GCA_014611495.1 Limonius californicus | reverse complement strand
TTTGAACCAAATTCTGTGGACTTTAGAGCACGAGCTACAGAATTCTGAACAAAATTTTGCTGTATGACACGGCACAGAATTTTGTAAAAACACTTTGAACCAAATTCTGTGGACTTTAGAGCACGAGCTACAGAATTCTGAACAAAATTTTGCTGTATGACACGGCACAGAATTTTGTAAAAACACTTTGAACCAAATTCTGTGGACTTTAGAGCACGAGCTACAGAATTCTGAACAAAATTTTGCTGTATGACACGGCACAGAATTTTGTAAAAACACTTTGAACCAAATTCTGTGGTCTTTAGAGCACGAGCTACAGAATTCTGAACAAAATTTTGCTGTATGACACGGCACAGAATTTTGTAAAAACACTTTGAACCAAATTCTGTGGACTTTAGAGCACGAGCTACAGAATTCTGAACAAAATTTTGCTGTATGACACGGCACAGAATTTTGTAAAAACTTGAACCAAATTGTGGACTTACAGCACGAGCTACAGAATTCTGAAACAAAATTTTTGCTGTATGACCACGGCACTGAAATTTTGGTAAAAAACACTTTGAATGCCAAATTCTGTCGGATTTAGAGCACGAGCTACAGAATTCTGAAACCAAATTTTGCTGTATGGACACGGCAAACAGAATTTTGTAAAAAACACTTTGAACCAAATTCCTGTGGACTTTAGAGCACGAGCTACAGAAATTCTGAAACAAAATTTGCCGTTGGCACGCCTCGGTGGGTGTGGAGAAGATAATCTTTTTTGCCCCACCGCCCCTTTTTCGAAAAAAAAGTTACACACTGCCCCCTTTTCAGAAAAAAGAACACACCGACTCGCGTTCTCGAAATCAATAATGTAACCCATAGTTTTCCAACTTTTTTGGGCCATAGCCCACTTTTTCAAGCATTTGTGATTCGATGGCGCCCCTCTTAGATGAAGTATACTATATTATATATTGAAAAACAAGGACAGATTTTTAAAATTACTTAATTAAAAGATATTAACAATATTGGTGTATTGTTCAAAGTTTGATTAACAAATATATATTATTAAAAAAAATTAATATAATATCATTAGTGAGAGGGCTAAGCTTGGTGACACTAATTGACACTAATTTTTCGATGTTTGGTGCCATATTTGTCATCAGCAATCTTAAATCGCCACTTTCCACTATTGGCAAAATGTTTTTTTTTCATTGTTAGTAAATTTCTGACTACGCTAAATCCTCTTTCGGCTAAATATGATGATGGGAATGCAATGAAAAACTTCTCTGATGCAGCCCATAAAGCCGGATATAATACTGGAATTTGCCTTTGAAGCCAAAATTCTTGATTTAATTTCAATTTTAACTCTTTTTTGTTGACAATTCTATCAACTCCTCCTGCAGTGTATTGTTTAATGAATCTGTCAAAACATGCATAGATTCGATATGCAGCAGATTGATTTCAGTAAAGAAAATTGGAAATCTTAAAATCATAGTCGCCAACGGCATAATGAATCTGTCACTTGAATTACTTTTGAATCTGTCTATTGTCTTACGAGTCAATTGGATTTATTGCGAATTTTTGCTAAAATAATGAAAAATACAACTGAAAATTAACTAATTCGGATATCATTAGACGAGGAAAAAATCTTCTTTCGATGGGTGTCATTATAAACCCTCTAAGTTAAAATGGGGAGCAGCAATCTGCGAAAAATCTTTTTCCCATGTTAATTGCCTATGTTCGGTTTAGGAATATTCACCCGGTATATTATATAATTCCAATACCGTTTAAATTTATTGCGGCTTAATATTCTGTATTAATTTGAAAAATGCTCTTGTTAAATGTGTTGCTTAACAGTTATTCATTTTCCAAGTAAAAATTTTCAAATATTTTTAATTACTTATAATACCGTAGAAAGCCAATAGCGGTAATGTTTTTACTTTCCCATACCTTATAGGTATAGGGTATTACTTTCCCATACCTTATAGGTATAGGGTAAGTATTGAAATCATGAAAATTTTCGAAATCGAGATTTTAACGGAAATATCCGTTTTGGGACTCTAGGAACCCAAAAAGGTGGTTTTTAAAAAATGTCTGTCTGTGGGTGGGTATGTACGTATGTACGTATGTGACGCTCCTACAGCCGAAAGTATTGCTCCGATTTTGATGCGCTTTGGAATGCGGGGGTGTATCGAAAATTCATCGAAAAAATAAGCTTTTCAAAAAAATCCGAAACCGGAAGCGGAAGTTACGCATGTTTTTTTGGTATCACTTTTTTCGTGATTACAATTTTGAAACTTTTATCGCGGATAACGATAGAGGGTCATAAGGCAAATCTGTTAGTTTTTTTGCCGAACTCGCTAGCTTTAAACTGAAGGGCGCTATGATTTTTTGAAAATTTTGAGTTTAACGCCCAATTACTCGAAAACGGATGAATCGATTCAAATGATTTTTATTTTCTGAATAGTATATGAAGGGTAAAATGAGGTGATATACAAAGTTTTTTGAAAAATTATAAGGGTCCTAAATTACGAATTTTCAAAATTTTGGAAATCTTCAAAAAATTATTTCTCAAAAACTGCTCCAAGGAATTTTTTTAAATTTCATATGTCGATAGACCTCGCAAGGGGCTATCGATATGTTTTTTGAAGAACTCCGTAATTTTCCTGTGGCGCCCTTTACGAAGCTTGGAAGTTTGAAACTTCAAACTCCTTTAATTAATAAACGAAAAAAGATAGGAAGCTGGGGTTTTCACTGAATCGCTCAGTACGTAATGAAGCATATGAATATGTAAAGAAATATTACACTCGTGGATATATGTAAGCGCACCGGCCCCCTCCCCCCTCTTTTTTAGAAAAATATTTTTTTTATTCTAACGGTTGTTTTTTGTTTGCGTCAAAGAATCTTTTTCCGCGAAAATAAAAAAATCGATTTTTTTATGCCCTACAAAATATAATTTCCAGGGACTTTTACCTCGGTAGCAATAGCGATCGGTACTAGTTAGACCGCGCGACGTATATAGTAGAGAATGAAGTATGCCTGGTTGCATATTAAAAGGAAATTAAGGGGCACCGCAGATATTTGGCGGGACTTCTTACAAGCCTTGTAAGTCTGTTCGTTACGAGGCAAGGTTTTAGGATAGCACTTGAACAACCGTTTTGAGGAAAATAACTCTACTGTTGAATAAAGATGATATGAACAGTTTCCAGTATGGGAAAGTCCAGGGAGGCAGTCGCGTCCACTTATTTTTTTAATTGTGATGTTACATTACAACTAGTCTAAAAGACTAACCAGCAATTTTTATATAACTTAAATTAACTAATCGGTTATGTTAAGAATTCACCCACCGGTGTCCTCACAGTTCTATTTTGCAACACTTTAATCGTGTGTTACGCTTTCACGCCTCTTTACACTAGCTCAAATGGTTTGGACCTCTTGAGCCTTCTCACTAGATCTGCACGTGAACATGAAGCCTGGTCTCGTGCTTCTGGGCAAGTTTTTTTATTTCACAGTTCTTTTCCCTAGATCCCTGTGCATATCACTGTTTCTAGCGTACTAAGGCGCATCTACTATACTCTTCAGTACTTTGTTCTGGTAATTTTCAATTTGGTTGATATTAGTTTTGCTTGTGTAGCCCCAAGTCCATTATTGTTTCTTTGAAGCAGTAACTTTATTACTATTTCCTTCAAGTTTTATTAATCTCTCAGAGGTTGATTTTAGAATTTTTTCTTGCTGCTCGGTCTTTTTTTCCTGTTGTTCAAGTTTTGACATTAGGCTTTGTAGTAGCTGGCTTGTCGAAACTTCTGGTTTCTGTGAAATTTCCTCCTTTTATTTAGTATTTGGTAGTGTTAGAAATGCTTTTGGGTCCCATCTACACGGTGTTTTATTTTCTGTCTTTCTTTCTTTTGCGTTGTTCTGGATACTGCCGGTTGCTTCGTTTCTTATCTTTTGAATCCTTATGGCTACTTCGCATCCTCTGTAGCTGGCTGGGTGGGCTTCGCCACAGTTGGCACATTTTGGTCTGCTGTTTTCATTCATTTTCCATTCTTTTGTGTGATGTTTCCAGCACATTTCACGCACCTTGATTCTCTGTTGCAGTATCTTTGGGTGTGCCCAGAAGTTTGGCATTTCTTGCATCGAGAGACTAGTTTTGATTTTCTTAGAGGTTCTATTTCAACCTTCATACTTAGTACCTCGTTTATCTCATATATTTGTTTAATGTCTTCGTCGTTTCTGAAGCTTAGTATAAATAGCGGGAGGGGTTTCTCATCTTTTCTCTGCAGAATATTACCGGCTTCTATTATTTTATATCCTTGGCGGTATAAATCTTCCACAAGGTTTGTGGAGCGCATGACGGGTGCAGCTTTCTCACCATGACTTTTATATTTCTTGTTTGTTTATTTTCGTATGAGTGCCAAAAGTGCTTTTTTCATTTAGTAAGTTTGTTAGTCGTCTATATTCTTCTGCAGACTCTGTTTATTTTTACTTGCTCGTTATTCATCATAACTGCTTGAAATGTAAACTTTTCTGTCTTTAGTTCGCGTTGTAATGCATCATAGTTTTTAATTTGGCTCAAAACAATTGGCGGCGGTTTCGGTATTTTTACTGGATTTTCTTTTTGTGGCTGTTTAGCTTCTTACTGGGTGATGTTTTCGGCGACGTAGTCAATTTTCTTTTCCTTTGTTCTGTTTCTCTGATGAGTTCTTCGTCAGCCGTGAAATATACTTTTTCTTGTTGTTGGGGTTTTTATTCCAACTGTGCATTAGGGGCCAATTTCTGTTCATTTCCCTTATTTATTGCTGCTTGCATTTCTGCTAGCTGATGCGGTAATAGGAAAACATTTTGTTGCAATTCAATTCTTGAATTTTTTTCTTCTTGCCATGTAGGATGTAAGTTAATTTCGTTTGCTTTCTATTTTAATTTTAATTTTTTCTTGCTTGTCTGCCATTGTATCAGTGGCGTTGGAGGTCGTTGATATCATAATCTTCGTCACCTAACACCTGGTATGTAGGTTTTCGCTGCATCAGCATCCCTGTAAAGGGCCGGGCGATGACCTACTAACCTCGCTTTTTCCTAGTGTTGCACTTTATCGGAGCAAGGTCGAGCACGTCCTTACTCCTCGAAACTCAAACAATTACAAAAGTGCTATGGTAGTAAAAAAGGCGATTTGACAGAAATAATTTGACTATTGCAGCGGAAATTTCCAGGGAAACCGTTACGATGCAGTCTGGTGCAACACATTCAACCAGCGCGGCGTTCCAGATAAGCATATAAAATCACACGTTATCAAGAACCACATTTAATATACAGGGTGGAGCAATGGTACAGACTATAGAATATTGACTAAACTAAAAACGTTTTACATGCTATAGTGATCAACCATCAATATTAAAAATTTTTATACCGCCAACAGTCATTAATACTTACAAGTTGGTACAGTCTACATCAGGGGTTCCCAAAAGGGTCCATATCGACCCCAAGGTGTCGATGAAAACTTGAAAGGGGTCGATGAACCTTTACGGGTCTTTTGGGAATCGATGATCAAAACAAATGGATATGCAATTTTGGAAAAAAAAATATATACGCCAAACATGCCCGTGATTAAAACATATATTAAAGCACTTATTGTTAGCCTTTCCGAGTTTTTATTTAGATAAGGCCAGTTTAAGCTACCTGAATAATAAGAAAAATTAGAAGTAGATAAATATATCAGAACACGGAGATTTATGAATAATATTAAGAAATTTTGTACCAAACATTTCAAACATTATATTTATACCTCAAACCCAACCATTGCATTAATAATATACAGTCGATTTCCCATATAGGGATGTTGGAGAATACCTAAAGAAAGATTACTATATAGAAACATCACTATATAAAATGTATGTTTATATACGAAATTAATCTCATATATTTGATATTCGGCAACATTTTACGCGATATTTTTATTACAAAACTGAATTATACACAACCTAATTCGTTTTCGGCTTCAATCAAGTTCTTCGTTTTAATACCTTTTCACTTTTTTTTTTACCATTACCGACTCATCGTTGGCGGCAGTACCAAATTTTGCGGCGATATCTTTTTGTTTGACACTCTTATCGACATCTTCCAACACCTTTAGCTTGTCTCCAATACACAAACATATTCGTTTTGCCATTTTTAAAAAACTGCTTAATTCAACTATGTACAATGGTAGATGAACTGCACATTAAAGGATCTGAAAACCAAAGATTAATGCATGGTTAGAATCTTGACACAAAGACAATAACAACGTCTATGAAAATTGTGAACATTTTATAATCTCTTACAAATTTATCTTTATACTTGACAACGAACATAAAAATTTCATGAAAAAACACAAATTAGAAAAATAGTATATCTTAACCTGCACAAAATTGTATCTGTATACTTGAAGACAGTCGTAAAAGTCTGAAAGAAAAACATCACAATACGGAGGCTTTACATCATTATTGATAGGTATATATACATGTAATTGTGTCTGAACTCTGAAGGTCAAGATCCTCGCTAAATAGAACATCATTGTACAGTGTGATCATTTTATCTTGTTACAAGGAGGTAGGCTACACCTCTCACAGATGCATGAAATGCATAGTTAACTTATCTTTTAAGATATTAAAAATATTTTCTACATTAAGAGAGATTTGGACAGTCAAATGTCAACTACTTCTTTGTCGAAACTTAACAAACTTCTGTACAAAGTTGTTGATTTGTATAGATTCTTGTGGTAATTACAATCAGTTTCAAATAGCGAGAAAGCGGATATGATTTTGGGAGAACGCAGAGGGGCGGCGTACTTAGCAGTACGACGATATGCAGAAAGATACCCGGATAGACCCTTTCTGTCACACAATGCCTTTAGACGTTTGGAAAAAAAATTGCGACAATATGGACAGTTTTCCAAGCCAAAGGTGTGACAACTTCTTGTCACAACTGTAGCAACTGAAACGGCAGTCATCGAACAAGCAATTAGTAATCCCCATATAAGCCAACCAGCAGTTGCAAGAACTGTAGGCTTTAGCCAAAGTTCAGAATTAACATTTTAAAAGCAAGCTGGTTTCATCCTTACCACGTCACATTAGTGCAACACCTTACTAAAGATGATTACCCACGTCGAGTGAATTTCTACCAATTTTTAAGAAACGAATAGTGCTCCACTATTTTTAAGAAAGTAGATTAAATACATATATCAGAACACGGAGATTTATGAATAATATTAAGAAATTTTGTACCAAACATTTCAAACATTATATTTATACCTCAAACCCAACCATTGCATTAATAATATACAGTGGATCTCCCATATAGGGATGTTGGAGAATACCTAAAAAACGATTACTATATAGAAACATCACTATATAAAATGTATGTTTATATACGAAAGTAATCTCATATAATTGATATTCGGCAACATTTTACGCGATATTTTGATTACAAAACTGAATTATACACAACCTAATTCGTTTTCGGCTTCAATCCAGTTCTTTGTTCTGTTTTAATACCTTTTCACTTTTTTTTTACCATTACCGACTCGTCGTTGGCGGCAGTACCAAATTTTGCGGCGATATCTTTTTGTTTGACACTCTTATCGACATCTTCCTACACGTTTAACTTGTCTCCAATACACAAACACATTCGTTTTGCCATTTTTAAAAACCTGCTTAATTCAACTACAGTGGTAGATGAACTGCACATTAAGCGATCTGAAAACCAAAGATTATCCTAATGCATCATTAGAATCTTGACACAAAGACAATATCAACCTTTATGAAAATGTGAACATTTCATAATCCTCTTACAAATTTATCTTTATACTTGACAACGAACATAAAAATTTCTTGAAATAACATAAATTAGAAAAATACTATTTCTTAACCTGCTCAAAATTGTATCTGTATACCTGAAGACAGTCATAAAAGTTTGAAAGAAAAACATCACAATACGGAGGCTTTACATCATTATTGAGAGGTATATTTAGATGTAATTGTGTCTGAAGGTCAGGATCCTCGCTAGAACATCATTATACAGTGTGATCATTTTATCATGCTACAAGTAGGTAACCTACACCTCGCACAGGTGCATGAAATTCATAGTTAATTTATCTTTTTAGATATTAAAAATATTTTCTACATTAAAAGTCATTTGGACAGTCAAATGTCAACTACTGTTTTGTCGAAACTTAATAAACTTCTGTAAAAAATTGTTGATTTGTATAGATTCTTGTGGTAATTACGATCAGTTTCAATGTATTAAAATAGCGAGAAAGCGGATATGATTTTGGGAGAACGCAGAGGGGCGGCGTACTTAGCAGTACGACGATATGCAGAAAGATACCCGCATAGACCCTTTCTGTCACACACTGCCTTTAGACGTTTGAAAAGAAATTTGCGACAATATGGACAGTTTTCCAAGCCAAAGGTGTGACAACTTCTTGTCACAACTGTAGCAACTGAAACGGCAGTCATCGAACAAGCAATTAGTAATCCCCATATAAGCCAACCAGCAGTTGCAAGAACTGTAGGCTTTAGCCAAAGTTCAGAATTAACATTTTAAAAGCAAGCTGGTTTCATCCTTACTACGTCACATTAGTGCAACACCTTACTAAAGATGATTACCCACGTCGAGTGAATTTCTACCAATTTTTAAGAAACGAATAGTGCTCCACTATTTTTAAGAAATATTCTGTTTTCTGACGAACCGACACTTAGTAACAATGGAAGTGTAAATAGATCCAACTGTCATTTCTATTCACAACTGAACAAAATCTAAAAACGTTGCTTATGTAGTAGACATATATCGTTTTAGAACTATAGTTATAATTAAGTTTGAAAGCGCAGCTGGTGAAAATTTTTTTCTTAAAAAGGGTGGGTGTTTTCAAAAGTTTGGGAACCCTTGATATGTATTGTGTGCACTGAGCATTACATTTTTAATGCTTACTACTTTGTCGAGTACGAATTAGTGTAGTTTCGCACTTATCATCAGGAAATGACAACCTATTTTGAACTTCGAACCACGTAATGAGTAACATTCACTTGATAGCATCAGTTCCACATAACGATAAACAATGTTTATATTTTAAATTACGTCGATATTCCTATTTTAATCTATTGTTAATTGTTATTAGATAAAATAACTAATAAATGGCACAAAATATCATTGCATGAAATATTTTTTAAATATTACTCTACCATTCTTGTTCCTGTTTTTTACTATTTAAAATGTTTCCAGCATTATGTAAAAAAAAATGATTCAAAAATACATTTCCTGCTGCTACTATTAAAAAATGATGATAAGATTTGCTAATTTTTTCTTACGAACTACAATAGATGCAAATGCGATAAAACGTTTAATGGTGTTAGTTTTAATATTTCCTCAAAATGCTTGCAACTATATAGAATGAAATAAACATAAAAAAATATTTTTCCTTATTAGGTACCATTAATAAATTTTTAATTGCCCTTGAAATGTGCTAAAGATGTAGTAATGCGTATCTTTTAATAAGATCCATTCTAAGTAATATAAGAAGGTATTTGGTTCAGTACACATTAATATAAGTTATTTCGTTTTCCTACTATAGTTTTCCAAACGGGCATGGTAGGATACCCAGAATCACTAACAGACCCAAGTTACCACGCCCAAATTCTCATTCTTACCTACCCGATCGTGGGAAGTTACGGAGTTCCTGACAATAAACTAGATGAACATGGCCTTCCGTAGTAAGCAATTATTATGCCCAAAAATCTATTGCTGCATTACTGTTAAGTAAACATACAAGACATTTATATTTCAGTTGGTTCGAATCTAATCGCATTTGGGCTTCTGGATTGGTTGTTGGAGAGTATTGTGATTCTCCCAGCCATTGGAAGAGTTCTAGAACCCTTTCTAAATGGATGGAAGAGCAAGGTATACCCGGAATTGAAGGCATTGACACCAGGGCTTTAACGAAGAAAATTCGTGAACACGGAACTATGCTGGGTAGAATAACCTTCGACTTGCCTATAGATCCCAATTACAAGATAGCAGATCCAAACAAAAGAAACCTCGTAGCGGAAGTTTCCATGAAAGTAAGAATTTTTTTAGATGCTAGAAAAATAAGTAATTTTTGATTTATTTTCAGAAACCAATTACTTTCAATCCAAATGGTTCTCCAAGAATTTGTGCTGTGGATTGTGGGTTGAAATATAATCAAATACGCTGTTTCCTACGAAGAGGTGCCAGAGTGGATGTTGTACCATGGAACCACAATCTTAACATCGACGAATATGATGGTTTATTTTTGAGTAACGGTCCTGGCGACCCCGTCATGTGCGAGACCACCATTAAAAACTTAAAGCGAGTTATAGCATCTACAAAAGTTAAACCCATATTTGGTATTTGTTTAGGACATCAATTACTATCGGTCGCCGTTGGTTGTTCGAGCTTTAAAATGAAGTAAGTTAAAACCGGCTCCTATATATTACAACAAAATAATCATTTCTTTTTAATCAGGTACGGTAATCGTGGACATAATCAACCATGTATGCACCATGGTACCGACCGCTGTTATATGACATCACAGAATCATGGATTTGCTATTAACTCCGAATCATTACCTACGGGTTGGGAACCATTGTTCACCAACGCTAATGACAAAACCAACGAAGGCATCGTTCACAATACTTTGCCATATTTCAGTGTGCAGTTTCATCCAGAACACACTGCTGGGCCTCAAGATTTAGAATGCCTTTTCGATGTCTTCTTGGACACCGTAAGAAACTATGCATCAGACAAAATCAACGTTAAAGAACGTATAACAAAAAAATTGGTTTACAATCCCACAACATCAAAAATTTCCAAATTACCGAAAAAAGTTTTAATTATTGGCTCTGGGGGGCTATCAATCGGTCAAGCAGGAGAATTTGACTATTCTGGCTCACAAGCCATTAAAGCTTTAAAAGAAGAGGGCATACAAACTGTTTTAATTAATCCAAACATAGCAACGGTACAAACCTCGAAGGGCCTAGCTGACAAAGTCTACTTTTTGCCCTTGATTGCAGAATACGTCGAACAAGTTATAGAAGCTGAGAGGCCAGGTGGTGTACTGTTAACGTTCGGTGGACAAACTGCCCTTAATTGTGGCGTCGAATTACAGAAAAACGGGGTGTTCCAAAAATATGGAGTTACTATCTTAGGAACGCCCATCGAGACAATCATAGATACGGAGGACAGAAAAATATTCAGCGAAAGGGTCGCCGAAATAGGCGAAAAAGTAGCGCCAAGCTGCGCTGTTTACTCCGTCCAAGAAGCCCTTGAAGCTGCCGATGTTCTAGGATATCCGGTTATGGCCAGGGCTGCATTTTCTCTTGGCGGTTTGGGCTCTGGTTTTGCAGATAACAAAGAGGAATTGAAAAGTTTAGCGGTACAAGCTCTTGCCCATTCAAGCCAGCTCATAATCGACAAGTCGCTGAAGGGTTGGAAAGAAGTGGAATACGAAGTTGTTCGGGACGCTTTCGATAACTGTATAACCGTGTGCAACATGGAAAATGTTGATCCTTTGGGCATTCACACTGGGGAATCCATTGTGGTAGCACCAAGTCAGACCCTTTCAAACAAAGATTATAACATGCTTAGGACGACGGCCATAAATGTAATTCGTCACTTAGGCGTCGTTGGGGAGTGCAACATTCAATACGCCCTTAGCCCCACGTCTGCAGAGTACTACATAATTGAAGTAAACGCTCGCCTTTCTAGAAGTTCTGCTTTGGCCAGCAAAGCAACAGGCTATCCCTTAGCTTACGTGGCTGCCAAATTGGCTCTGGGAATTTCCCTTCCAGAAATAAAAAATTCCGTGACGGGAAATACCACCGCTTGTTTCGAGCCAAGTTTGGATTACTGTGTTGTCAAGATTCCAAGATGGGATTTAGCCAAATTTACTAGGGTCAGTACGAAAATTGGTAGTTCAATGAAGAGCGTCGGAGAGGTCATGGCTATTGGTAGAAAATTCGAAGAAGCATTCCAGAAAGCTTTGCGTATGGTTGACGAAACCGTAAACGGATTCGACCCCTCTCTGAAGTCTGTCAACGATGATGAACTCAAAGAACCTACAGATAAAAGGATGTTCGTGGTCGCTGCTGCGCTCAAAGCTGGATACTCTGTCGAGAAACTCTATGACCTCACCAAAATCGATCACTGGTTTCTGCAAAAAATGAAAAATATAATCGACTTTAATAATACCTTGGAAAAAATTGATCAACACCAACTAACGCCAACGACTCTGCTAAAAGCGAAGCAATTGGGATTTTCAGATAAACAAATAGCTGTTGCAGTGAAAAGTACCGAACTGGCAGTCCGAATGCAAAGAGAAGAATTTAACGTAACTCCATTTGTTAAACAAATAGATACCGTTGCTGCAGAATGGCCTGCTACTACTAACTATCTATATATCACATACAATGCAAATAGTCACGATTTGCTCTTCGAAGAGAAACATATTATAGTTATTGGTTCAGGAGTTTATAGAATCGGCAGCTCTGTTGAATTTGATTGGTGTGCTGTGGAATGCTTAAGAGAACTAAGACGGCTAAACTTGAAAACGGTGATGATTAACTACAATCCTGAAACTGTCAGTACCGACTACGATATGTCCGACAGGTTGTATTTTGAAGAGATCTCCTTCGAAGTCGTTATGGACATATACAACTTGGAGAATCCCACAGGAATCATTTTGTCAATGGGAGGGCAGTTGCCCAACAACATCGCAATGGATCTGCACAGACAGCAAGCAAGAATTCTAGGAAGTTCTCCAGAATCGATAGACGGAGCGGAAAATCGCTTCAAATTCTCCAGAATGTTAGACCGCATAGGAATCTTGCAGCCTCGTTGGAAAGAACTTACTAACTTAAAGTCGGCCATCGAGTTTTGCGAAGAAGTGGGCTACCCGTGCTTAGTTCGCCCTTCATACGTCCTTAGCGGCGCTGCAATGAACGTCGCTCATTCAAACCAAGACCTAGAAACATATCTAATAAAGGCTGGCGAGGTAAGCAAAGAACATCCTGTGGTCATCTCCAAATTTCTTCTGGAATCTAAAGAAATAGATGTGGATGCAGTGGCTAGTGATGGGGTTATACTTTGCATGGCCGTTTCTGAGCATGTCGAAAATGCGGGTGTGCATTCGGGAGACGCTACGTTAGTGACTCCACCTCAAGATATCAACCCACAAACGCTTCTGAAGATTAAGCAAATTACCCGAGCTATAGCTGCTAATTTGGAAGTCACGGGACCCTTTAACATGCAGCTCATTGCCAAGGTAAAACATTTACTTCTTGTATATAAATTATTTCTGAATCCCTTCCCTGTCTCAATTTTGTAGTTCTCCATATAGTGCGTTAACAGTAACGGCATCCGAAATCGTGTACAACGCACAAAAACTGAAAAATACGGATTGAAAATTTCAACTAAAATTTGTCGAAATTTGAAAAATTCTTTAATATAGTAATTCATGAATAAACTTCAAGATGTATGCTTTAAAAGCTATAAATCTTCTATCAATATATCAGATAATTGAAACTTACATTACAAGAAATAGATAGAAACTTTTAAACGATAGCTTCCCTTGCAGTTCGTATTTCCTTGTAGGAATATTGCACAATCCACAAAGAGTACAAATTTGTATTGTAAACACGTGTCCCGTTTAATACCGGAAAGATTGCCGCTTTACTTCTAGTAGATGTAACAATAAGAACGGTTGCAAATAATATAATTTATTTTATCCACTCTCTTACGTTATACATACATTATTTAACTACTTTTGTGCAAGTTATGGTACCTATAACTATTTAGCATGAGTTATAACTCACTACTCAACACTGTGTAACCAATCACAAAATATAATTTTCATTACTCCACACCTTGATAACCAATTACAAACGTGCAATTAAAGCATTGGACAATCAGTCAAGTGACAATGAAAATAAATGCACCTGTCAAAACTATATCTGTTACACAATTTTTAAATGTCAATACTAATTCACAATTTTTATGAAAATCATAAAATGTAAATGGTGGAAATCCAAGTTACTAGTCATGGATAAAGTATAGCATTCAACTCGCGGTAACCGCAATAACTCACTTGGATGAATACAGTACTCGCCTGCGGTTCGTGCTGTAAACTACATCCACGTGAGTTATTACCTACATTACCGCTCATTGAATAATATACAATTAGATCCCAACAGTGGCGTGCGGTGACTTTTGAAGTGAGGGATGCATTTGTATTAGGAAATTTTCAAATGGGGATATCCGCGAGATCTGGGGGGTACGAAGTGCCCCTTCGTACGCCCCCCGGTAGAAAGGGGGGTCTGGAATTTTTTTTGAAAAAAAATAATAAATAAACAGAATAACGCTGTCGACTGGTACCAAATTGCCTGAGGTTGAGTAAATAAATACCGCTTGTAATAGTTTATGTAGGTATGAGCAAATATGTCATAAAAACCATTCAAATTTATTAAAAAATGTTCCCTTAAATCACCATTTTCAGCTTGATCCTGGGTGTCTGTACTTGTACCCGGTTGTGGATTTACATCCATCGCGCCCGAAAAACTAAACTAAAAACAAAATCAAAACTTTCTCTATTGAACGCCTAACGCTAATTATTATTTATAATAAATTATTCAATTACTTATATATCGAAACGTGGCTTTACACAAGTAGATATTAGCGAAACGAAACCCTTTGCGATGGTGGACAGGTGGCAGTCTATCAGAGAACTGCTGGATTCAATTTTCATATTGCATCCAGCACACACATACAGTGCTACTTGCTAGATATATTCGGCGCTCTGCGCACTAGCCGTCGCGTCGCCTATTCTCTTAACTGCAGACAGGGTACGCGGATTCATTAATTGAATTGCATCCACTTGCACCGTCATTTTAGGCCGACCGACGCGGCCCGCCGGGGAAACGCTGATAAGTCAGCAGTTCCAGTGAAGGCTTTGGATTCAGTATACACAAGCGCATCCGCGCCGTTGCCAGCAATGGCACTTTTTATAAAAATTTATAGTATTTAGAAAAGTTGTAGGAATTCGAAAGAAAAAATTGGAAGTTCACTTAAAATATATACATTTAACTGCTAGCTGGAAATTTTAGGGGATGCATTGCTTCTCTTGCATCCATGGACCGCACGCCACTGGATCCCAATAAAGTTTATGATCGTCAAGATAAAATACCTTCCTTAAGATAATCAAATGACCTTGGAACTACGGCCAACACTCTTACAGTATCCAAAAGGCTTTGTAAACTGCGTTAACCATGTTATACGAAATATAATAATAAATTACAATTGAACTAAATGCAACTCAAATAAACGTCGAGAGTAAAAGTAAAATAGAAGGGTTTCTATTCGTAGCTACTGCGTTAGGTTTAGACGTAACCTTTTTAAAATTTATAAACTATGTCGAAAATATACAATAATTACGTGGACAAGGCTATAACGGCGCTGCGAATATAAAGGATAGTTATTTGAAACTCCAAACACTCATTGCAAAAAGATATATACTGCCGCCAAACTTGTTTTTGGTTTTTTCCAAAAACCTGACCTTATACTGTCACACAACTCTTCTTATGAAGCTATCGAATAAACGTGAGGCGTAGCCCACGAGTTCTGCTAGTTAAATTTAACAATAAAACTGTTTACAGGATAACGACCTGAAAGTCATTGAATGCAACGTGAGAGTTTCCCGATCTTTTCCCTTTGTTTCCAAAACTTTAAATCATGATTTCGTTGCGATGGCTACAAGGGCGATACTTGGCGAAATTTTGGAGCCGGTGGATGTCCTTAGTGGCTGCGGAAAAGTTGGTGTTAAGGTTCCTCAGTTTTCCTTCTCTCGTCTAGCAGGCGCTGATTTTATGTTGGGAGTAGAGATGGCATCTACTGGGGAAGTAGCTTGTTTTGGGGAAAACAGATACGAAGCCTATTTGAAAGCTATGATGAGCACCGGATTCAGCATTCCGAAAAACTCCATCTTGTTGTCTATTGGGAGCTTTAAGGTAATAAAACAAAAGTTGGTTTTGGTTTGTCTTAATTTATTTAACTATTTACAGCACAAAGTGGAATTGCTACCTAGCATGAGAGCTCTTAATAAAATGGGATATAAATTATACGCGAGTTTGGGTACAGCTGACTTTTATACAGAACACGGAGTAGATGTAAGTATTATTTTTGTTTTCAATTCTGAATTCATAGAATTTTATTTGATACCACCATTAATATAATTATAGAATTTTTTTAGGTGTGTCACACAACTTGTGGCCACTTATAACCTAAAACTGTAGACAAACATACGTCTCTCTAAGTAATTATCGTTCATTTTTTAAGATGGATGCCACCTAATGGTCGACATTGCAAAGATTTTTGGCGCGAATGCGTAATTGGATGCGACATTCACGAATATTGCATTACACTTGGGTACTTTTTCACTTAAATAAACGGATCTGAAAATTATAAAATTTCAATCCTTATACTCTTACTATAGTGTGTAGAATGGAAATTCCTAATGGCCAACGCATGTGTATTTGTTGAAAGTGTTTGCGGTGGAAATACAGAATTGCTTACTTATTCTCTTAGACGTATACACTGTAACAGTGAATTGGAAAAACCAAGTTTCACCAATTTAATGAGTAATTTCTTCTTCTGTCCTAATGGGACATTTGCAAATCAGATAATGCATTCCCCAGTCCAGTCATGTATCAAATCAACTATACTATTTTAGCACATTTATGATGGGTTCCCGCTTTAGATTTTAATTTTTTACGTTTATTTAAAAAGTTTATAAAAGTTTAAAAGTTCTACACTTCGAATTCACTAATATTTAACTAAACATTATCACAAATGTGGCACTAGCAGTTCTAATTATAATTTAAAGGCTTGTGGACTCGGCTTCATCATCTGAAGGGCTAATATCAATACCACGACCCTGAGTCCTGAATGACACAGATTTCGCCAGTCTTTTTTCGGGATTATGCTGTCGTAGTTCAACACTTTCATCTTCTTCATACAAAGAATTCTGATTATATTTGTATTCTGCTTCACTTTCTTCCAAGTGGACTTTCTTGGCTTTTGTCATCGTCTTTATTCCGGAAGTTGACGGTATTGCCTGATTTCGGATATACGAGTTGCTTAAATTGGATTTGTTGACATCCCTACCTTTGCTTACTTCAATTTGGTTTTGCTGTACACTGGGTGGGTCTTCCTTCAGGTTTTGCTGGAATTTCGTTTTCTTTTTCACCCCCGACGTGGATGGCATGGGTTCATTTGGAAGAACATTGGCGTTAAATGACTTACTTAAGTTAGCTATATTGATGTCTCTGCCTTTTACTTGCAGTATATCACTTCCAAACATGGTTGAGTTTCGTTTTGGAGTAGACGGTATTTTTGGTTCTGTGACTTGCTTCTTCAAACAAAGTTCTTCTTCATCCTTTATCTGCTTTTGGAATCGAAGAGCGTTTTCCGGGTCGATATCCTCTAGGAGCATGGTTAAATACCAAGCCTGCTTTAAATAGAACGTCGTTTGAGTGGTTGTTGATATTTTAAGGCATCGTTTTGCAATCTGCAAGAATTGTAGGAAGAAGAATGTCAAGAGCTTAATTTGCCTAGCGACGTCGCCAGCGAAGCGCTTCTTTACTGAAAACTAAAACACGATCATATTTCAATAATAATTCATAAAGGAGCAATGTTATTGGAAAAAGAAATTCCAAGTTAGATTTTCGAATACTATCTTGAGGACTAGACAATAAAATAACCTTATCCTAAATGTGTTAAGTACATATATGCCAAGTAGGGTGTTAATGAGTTGCAGGGACAAACTTCCAGGGCTTAAAGTATACATAAAAACAAACACTGTTTTTGTTAATAAATGTATGGTCAAAAGTGTTTCCCTTCAGGGATAGAGCTTCTCAAAGATTCTTTAAGAAGCGGCTAAATGTAGGCAACTCAATGTACTACATACTATTTGTTTCCGCGGAAATTAATACAGGATAAATAAAGCCCTCTTTCCTACTTTTCAAATTCAAATTCCGTCGTTATGGAAACACATAGTAGGTGGTAAATTGAGTTGCTTACATTTGGGATCTTAAAGAATCTTTGAGAAGCTCTATCACTGAAAGGAAACACTTTTGACCATACATTTATTGACAACAAAATGTTTATTTTCATGTGTACTTTAAGCCCTAGAAGTTTGTCCCTGCAACATAGTAACACCCTGTATATCGAGCTATTTGGAAAACATTCTGATTGCTGCCAAATGTGACGTCACGTAGTTACCAGTGACACAGCGTATGCGAGTTTATGTTTCTGTTTAATAATTTCCCAGCGGCAATTTCCATTCGCGATTTATGAATCTAACCTCACATTTTAATTAATGAAAATGTTTAATCTCCAGTCAAAAATTAAATTAACTTACTATTAATGGAATAGTATTAAAAGGATTCTGTAATTTAGATTTCTCGAACTTTTGCCTCCTCCAGAATCCGTGAGGCTGCCCGGGGGATTCCCGGGGCGGGATTTCGGATGATTCATCCTACCCGCCTGAAGTAATTTGTTTGGAAAGTTCGACAAGTTCATCTTGGAGGTTATTTAGCCTTGAAACGCCACGCTGGCTAAGCGGGTTGGGATAAGCGGTTAGGATAGGCTATTGCTAGGATGAAAGGGTAGGACGTAACCTCTCCCTATTAGTGGGATGGAGAAAGTCACGGCTTGCGTGGGCAGGGTCGCTTCTCTGAAGTGGACCTGTCCTCTGCCGGAATCGCAGAGATTGTCCACCTGCTACCACCAGCACTAGGTCAAAAACAGTAGCTCAACAATGTGGACTTGAATATACCAAAAACTAAAATTATGAGTAACACGGGAACAGCTACACCAATACAACTAGAAAACGCCGAGGTTATTGAATTAGCTGAGGACAGAAAATATCATTTACAAAAAATTGCCAACAAGATGAGATACTAAGGAGGATAAGACTAGGATGGGCCGCATACGGTAACCTCTGGCAGGTATTTAAATCAGATTTTCCACAACATCTGAAGACACAAGTATTTAACCAATGCATTTTACCAATCTTGACATATGCAGCCGAAACGTAGACGTTCACTGAAAGTTTTATGGAAAAATTAAGGGTGGCCCAGAGGAAAATGGAATGATCCATGCTGGGGATATGGTTACAAGACGGAGTCAAAAAATGAAACAATTAGAAAAAAGACTAAAGTAACAGGCATTGCTGAATACGTAGCTACAAAGAAGTGGTAATGGGCAGGACACCTTATGCGAACAACGGATGATAGATGGACAAAAAATGTGACAGAATTGAGGCCAAGAGTGGGAAAGCGTGATCGAGGTAGGCCTAAGACAAGATGGAAAGGCGACATTCAAAATATTGCTAAAATACATTGGATGAGCAAAACACTAGGCAGAAGCGGATAGAAGATTCTTGGAGAGGCATATATCCAAAGATGGAGTTTATAAATGCTGACAATGATGATGATGATTAAAAGGATACGTTTTGTTTACTCTCCGCATGTCCGTATCATCCGCAAATATCATAAGCTTAAGACGAATGAAAATAAATTCAGACAAATGGTAAACATGCAATCATTCTGCCAAGAATTTGCTTCTCTACATTAATTTTTCAACGTCCTCTAGTAAAATTAGTTCTCTTTTTAAACTTACATCTAATTTTATGGATTCCGTGGAGTCCCTTCTTTCGGTTTTGAGATTCTTAGACTGGCCTACATTATTGGTCATCAAATTCTTTTTATGAAGGTTTTTTTGGGTCTCCAAATACCTGCGATTCCACTCCTGATCTCTATCCCTTGATCTTTTGGAATCTTCCTCTTTTCTGCGTTTGGCTTCTTCCTGTTGCTTTGCTTTTTCAAAGGCAGCAATAGTCAGCTGCGCCTCGTGATGCAGCACAGAATGGGAAGTCATAATTCTGTACAACTTATCTAGATCTGGTTCGGGATACAATTTCGGGGACATATATTTTAGGTGTTGCAAAGCTGAAAGGACGTAGGGTAAGGGCGTTTCAAGAATGCAATTTATGGTATCCTGTGCGGGATTGAGATACATTCGAGGGACATTTTCAAACACATTTCTGCTTTTTATGAAGTAATGGGAGAGCTGCGCTTTACTCATGCTTTCGTACAGATTTTTTAGAACCATCTTTAGTTTGGTGCCTAACTTATCTTCCGGCCACGCTTTATAGTTTGCTTCACATTCCCAAAGCATGAGGTTGCGAATGTGCTCGACTGTCAAGCCATGCTTTTTAGTGCGTGGCTCTATAAACTTCTTATGCAGGATTATAATGTATAAAAAGATTCGCATTTGCGCGTATGACATTCTGAACTCCAGATATCGTTCAGCTTTCGGAAAACCGACTTCCCATTCTATATCCATGCTTGAATTTTCACCTTTCTTCGGCATGAAACCTCTTGGTACTACAACACAATCGAGTTTATTTGCTTCTTCTACCATTTTGGGCGTTGGCCATTTATACGCAATGGGTTTCTTTTCCCTTTTGTCCCAAACGGTTCTTCGGCGCCTTAAAGTCCATTCGAATGCAATTTTATCAGGCCAAGACAAGGGTATGACTGGGATTACTTCCCATTGGAGAATATTCCGGATGTCATCTTTCGTATCGCAGTAAATTGCCCCAGGAATAGAATTGCTCGATCGATCGCCTCCCTTGTGAATCCCATAACTTCTCCTAAATAATTGGGAAAAATGTTATTTTTAAAGTGAGACATGAACGCGGTAGAGTTCAAGTAATAGTTAGTTCGGAACAAATTGACTTCACGTTTAGGTTTTTTGTATTTTTGGTCTCCCTCGTCATCTGAATCCGACAAGTCTTCTACATTTCTAACTTGAATCGGTGTGATACACTTCGAAGGCAGTTGACTAATGTTTGTGTACATATCTTTTTCGGAAATATATAATTTTCGCGGGGTTCTTGCCGCAGTAATTTTACTGTATCCGTAACTCGATTCTGAATTTCCACCACTAAATCCCGAGTCATTTCCCTGAGCCCCCGTGGGGCTACAATCTTCCTGATCAAGTTTATTAGGTAAAACAATTTCACTCTTCCTTCTATATATTTTTGTGGAAGATGTAGAACAAGCTGAGTCGGCAGACGGAGGTCTATTTTCGCTGTCGCTTGAGTGTTTTCTCGCATTCCCCAACAAAACCTTCACGAAACCTAAAAGTGGCCCATTAGTTACTTATGGCTAAGGGAAAATAAAATGGTCTTACCTCTGCTGTCTTTGGATTCCTCTATTTCGGCAGAATACGGAGGTTTGTCTATTCTGCTGTAATCGGCAGTATAATTGTCATCCTCGATCTCGATCATGTGGTGAAGTACGAACATTCTTTGAGACGTTATGGGTTCGAGGAGTCCTTTTTTGGGTCCACGTGTGTGCCGATATTTCACTCTTTTGTTGACGCTGTCCAACACGCTATCCGGCATCAACCTTTCTTTTTGATGGTTTTCTATTAACTGAGAGTTTAAACTCTTTTCTGACTCTGATGAAGTATACGCCAGTCTACGCATCTCCCTAAAACAACAGTAATTATTAAATCGTGCTTTTTATTGAGGTTTGTTATTTAATTAATAGAATTATATTGCCGCGAGACAAAACATGTGGTTTCTGAAGTATTTCGAAATGTTTGTAAAGTAATATCTATCTGTCCATTATATTATCCACATAACATTTACCTTATTTTCTTAATCTAATCAGGGCAGTATTATACTGACTAACCTAGTTAAAGTGACAATGAAATAAGAACATATTTTTGACGTAGCTAAATTACCAATCAAATCGATGACTATGACTGTTCTTTCTGAACAATAAGAACGATATCGTTAGCAGTTTTGCTGAGATTTTGATTTCGTACTTGCATAACTACATTCATTTACTCTTTTTTATTTTCCTTATGTTGTACTTGAAATAAGTCAAGGGCATACATATTTTGCCAATATTCATACGAAGCGTTAAATCAAATATTTGCTGTTTTGGTCAAAAACTTGAATGTTTCTGATATTAATAATCGCTGTATTAGAAAAACACATTTTGCAATGGCAATACAAAATTCAGTATGTCTTTTAAGCAAGTTATAGACAGTTAAATTGAATATTTTTGACAACCATGGATCAGTAGTTCTCAAACTGCGTATCCTTTTTCATATACCACATTTTTTTAATTTCTTTTTTCTCAACACTAATAATTTTTTAACATTTCTGATACGCATTGCGATCTCTCAGAAACTGTATGACAAAATTGATAAAAAATTTCAGATTGTACAGGTAGTAGAAAAACCTGTTTAATGAACCATCACTCGACACTCCCCTGTCGTTGAAAATTTTAAGGTTTTGTTCCAATATATCTCGATTCATATCTGATAAAGTCCAGTTACCATTAAAATCATATTTATAAAAATTAGATAAACTGGAATAACTAAAAGAGTTTTACTGAATTATTTTCTGCTAGAGAATATATATATATATATATAAGCCCTTTTTCGATTTTATCTGGGATACTTTTGCACATACAGGGTGGCGCAAAGCATTTCCTATTTGTTTGATTGTATAATATATCCTTAGGGCCGGTCGTACAATGTTCCGATAAAAGTTTCTGAAATCTACTGAACATTGTTGTTGCGTCTATCAATACAACGTAT
>JABXWE010016877.1:0-20355 GCA_014611495.1 Limonius californicus | reverse complement strand
AAAATTGCAGATACGTTCTATTGCTTTTTAGCGGTCGATATATATATATATATATATATATATACAGGGTGTATCAGAAATGGGTACGAATATTTAAACCAGTAATAGATTGGCTCAAGTAGAATTCAGTGGTACTAATAAATTTTCAAAAATCATTAAGTTTATTTTTTGAATTAAAAAATAAAATAAAATTTTGTTTGAAAACTGCTGACGATCCATAGAAAATGCATTTAAGCTGTAGAAGGTTATTACCTAATTGTAAAATAAAGCCAAAGTGGCATACACGTAAAAACTTGTCTGGCTTGTGACAACACACTGAAATTACTGACCTACCTAATAGTATTGGTTTGTGGCAGGTGATAAGAAATTTTTTTGCACTTCTATCTTACTCTCCTTGCATAACATGTCTTTGAACTCAAATGTTTGTTATTATCCTGCGGTACTCAAACAATTTTCGGTCAAATTTTCAATTATTATTTTTTCATATCTTAAGGGTCCCATTGCCAAAGAAATGTTTTTTCTAGTTTGTGTATATTGTAATCTACCATCGTATTTAATATTTGTACCTATTTCTGATATACCCTGTATATATATATATATATATATATATATATATATATCAATTCCTTATTTCGGTGATATATCGGAGAAATTTACTAAAATTATATATAAACAGTTATTAGAATATATACACATATATAGACATCAAACAATATAATAACATTTTTACACTTCTGTGATGATAAACATGTATTGGATATACTTCAGGCCTTTCAAATTCACAAACACAGTTCTCCACTATTGTGGAAGACCACAGTCAAGTTCAAAATCAAGATCCAGTGTGCTCTTTCCCTAACTAAAAATATTAACAATTAATGAATGCTTTTGAAAATGACATTTTGCATGTCGAAATACGTACAAAGCCGAAATAAATAACGGTAAAATTGAGATTCTTATTATTTTTTATTTCAGAGAAGTAACGTAAGAAACAACTATGTGTAATACAGAATATGTTGAGAACATCTCTAACCCTGAGGTGCAAACAACCTGTAATTCAATAGCCCCAATATCCTATGAGCAGATTTACCATAACCATAAATTTAACGAATTTTGAATATAATAAAATACTCCTACTAATTTAGAATACAAATTGACCACCTGGTTAAAATATAAGGCTGCAGCCAACAAAACATTTTAAACTTTCTTATGTTACACCAAAGCGATGGCCTATAAGGCCTGTGAAAGCTCCATAATAATGTAACATCTACAAGTAAACGTGTCTACTATTAGATGTCGTTTCTCCTCAAAACATTTTTGTTTAAATAAATAAATACATAAATTATGCGTAGGCCCAACATACATAACATATCTCGTTTTGACCGGGATAGTCCCAGTTTAAGCTCTAATCTCGATTGTCCAACAATTCATAAATATGTCCCGGTGTGTTGGTTCAGAAAATAAAGGACAGTGAAGAGTACAATGGAGTCGTTCATTAGTATGGAATTTGTATGTTTTAAGAATACATGTTCTTTTTTCTATAAAATGTATTCTATCTTTGCTATATCTATATCAGATTTAATTGTTACTCTGCCACATTTAAAAGATCCGGTTAATTTAATATTTAATTGATATTTGTGTTTCTATGTTAAGCCGGATATATAGCTTATATATTACGAGGCTTGTTCAACTGAAACCCATCTTTGATCGACTTAGCCTTGAAAACAAATGCAATAATTCAAATGACGTTTCTTAATGTTAGTAGTGTTGTAAGCAACACATTAATCAGTTTCTGGCGTTTGAATTTGATTCAGATTTTTAAAACTTCGATTTTAAAATGGCGTTTGTTATTGAAAATCCGTCCAACATTGATCAGCGTGCGGTCCTACAATGTTTATGCGCTGATGGTGTGCAGCCATTGCAGATCCATACGCGAATACAAGCAGTATATGGAAATGCACGTACTGCGTACCCAACTGTGAAGGAATGGTGCCGAAAATTTAAGAATGGAAAAGAGGAGACTATGGATGAGCCGCGACCAGGTTCACGGTGTACTGCATTAACAGAAAACAATATGGCATGTGTGGAAGGCCTTATTACAGAAAATCGTCGAATTTCAATTAGAGAAATTTCAGAAATTGTTGGTGCGAGTATAGGATCTGCCCATAGTATTGTTCGTAATCTGGGTTACAGCAAAGTTTGTTCGCAATGGATTTTTCATCTCTTCTTGTCTAATGAACAAAAATGCTTGCGAACGGATTTATCTCTGCAACACCTCACAGACGATAGGCAACATGGTGATGACTTTCTTCTGTCAATAGTTGCTGGTGGCGAAACTGGTGCCATTACTACGAGCCATACAGTAAGATATCGTCGATGCAGTGGAAACATTCAAGTTCACCACCACCGAAGAAGTTTAAAGCACAACCTTCTGCAGGCAAGATGATGTTAATTTTTTTTTTCGACCATGAAGGACCCTTGTTATTGGAGTTTAAGGAATCTGGAATAAATGTCAATGCAAATCTGTACAATGAAACTTTGAACAAGCTTCATCAAGCAATAAGACGGAAACGTCCAGGAAATCTTACACGTGGGTCATTTTGCTGCACGACAATGCTAGGCCTCATGTTGTTAATGCGGTAAAAGAAAATCTTCAACGAAAGAAATGGAGGGTTTTAGAACATCCACCCATATTTTTGGACCCCTGCAAAAGGCGTTAAAAGGTCGGCATTTTGAGTCTGACGCAGAAGTACAAATTTCCCACCATTAAAAAGTCAATTAAGGAAATATGCAAGCGACATTTCTCAAATCTACACAAGTGTCCAGCGACCATCTGTTACCCAATAGGTCAACAAAAAATCCATACAAGACTGAAAAGAAAACTCCCCCAAGATATCTACTTATCAAGTGCAGATGACAGCAATTAAGCTATGAATGCTAGTAGTGGGGAAACATATTAAAATCTCTATAGTGAAGTGAAAGTGATTAAACTTACATTCTTCAACACAGCCATGAAAAGCAAACAAGTGCTGAGCTGGCTTAACAAACAGTTAAAAAAAAAGAAGTACAAATAGCTGTGGAAAACTTCTTCAATCAGCAGCCACAAGAATTCTACGAGCATGGTATACGTCGGTTAGTAAAACAATGAGATAGGTGCCTTAACCGTGACGGTAATTATTTGTAATTAAATTGTTGAATAAATTTTTTATAAAGCAACGATGGGTTTCAATTGAACACACCTCGTATTTCTAGTTAACAAAAAATTCATCTTCAGGTTTGCCTGTCGCTTCTCGGATATACAAATGATAAAAAAAAGCGCTTACGGAAATGCTCATCCTAATTTTATTTTAACTTCATATCTTTTCGTGTTAATGCGATATTTACTTCCAAAGACAACTCTTCGTTGAGGCAGTATAAAGAGTTTCCAATTGTCATTTAGTCTAAATCTGTTATTGACTTAAAACGCTTTCCAATCAAATAACATGTTTAGCGTAATTTTTTTCATATTTGTGTAACCTGACATTCGTCTTCTCATAAATTTTCTGTGTACAGAATTATTACAAATCCCTGTACATTTCACGCTGTGCTTCATAGTGCCAGCGCGTTCCATTTTTAGATGAATATTACATATAATTTCTAAATGTCAGCAAGATGTAAAATACTTCGCAAGTATTGTGCTTCCTGGAGTGAAGTGCTCTTTAAAACTGCCACTGCGCACTCTGTAGTGCTAGACTTTGTAGTCTACAAGGGACAAAAACTCTCTTAGTTCTTAGATTTTGCTTAAAAGGAAAATATTTTAGGTCGACTGAGGTTACGTATCAGAATATTAAAGTTGGGAGATATAGAACAACCTCGTTTATTGCTCCGCCACCCTGGAAATGGCGTAGGTATAACTATTGAACGCAACCACCTACATTGCTGAGGGGGCGTACAGCTCAAAGCGACTAAAAGATAGATGATATGGTAATTTTATAGTACAGTACTTGTTACGGAAACACTGCATTCAGTTGGGGGGTTTTTAAGACGACAACCTTCTCATTTTACTATAATATCTCCCAAAATTTATATTCTGGAAATATTTTACAATCTCATTCCTTAACCGCAAAAAATATAGAAAACAAAATAAATTATTGAGTAAGGTAAACGACCATTATGGAGCCCTTGAGAACTTAAAATTTGGATTGGAATGTAAAAATACTCCACCGAATGTATTTTAATATACAGAGTGTCAATTTAAAAACGCAATGTGTTATATCTCTGAAAGTAAAAGCCGTATTGAAAATTTCTAGAATTCGTTACTACAACGTGGAGGAGGAATGATCCTGACTCATAACATAATTTTTCCTATTTAACCCCATAGGCTTTAGCTATCCAAACAAAAAATTTTAAATGGTAACGCTCACCTTGTGATACCGCATTGAAAAGCTTAAAATGCCATCGAATAGTAACAACAAATTTTTTTACCTGATCCGTTTCGGAAAAATAGAACGGCCCCCAAGATCTCCAGATTTAACCCCCATTCTTTTATAGAGTCACTTAAAATTTGTTGTCTGGAAAACTCGGCTTCAGTCCAATACACAGCTGCGACAAGGAATAGTTCAGGAGTGCCGAGGTATTCCGCGACAATCCTTCCAAAATGTTCGGAAAGAGTTCGATAGTAAACTTTACTATTGTTTTTTAAATTTATATTATAATAATTGATTGAGTTTTATTTCTTAATTTTTTAAAAACGAATCGCACAAAAAAATGTTTGCTACTGTTGAATAGCATTTTGTATGAATTTTTGAATGAGGCATCACAAGGTGGGTGTCACCATTTGAATTTTTTTTTGTTGAGGTAGCTACAGCCTATGATGTTGAATGGGGAAGTTACTTTATGAGCAATGTTAATTCCCTCTCCATTTTGTAGAAACGGTTTCTAGAAATTTTCAATATCTCTTTTACTTCCAAAGATATAATACGCTGTACGTTTTAAAATTTACACCAATATATAATTCTTGGTGGCAAAAACTGGCAATATTTACCTTCACTGCATACAATAATACTATTCTTATTGACAACCATAATAAATACTTACTATTAATTATCTAAGGTATAAATGCATAAGGTAACTCTTAATAAATGGCAATATTATGTAACAGCAAGTAAATCTCGTAGGATACATTTAGTGCGACAGCCAAGCGACGGTAGTAAAATGTCGTATGTGGTATGTGGTTATAACGTAACTGGTTAATTTTTGAAGAATAGAACTTTTAGAAGTATAAATATCTATTATACATTCTACTTTGCTTTATATAATAAAAAGTCGATTAATATGCACTTTTGATGATTTTCTATACAGTGATATAGTTCGTCTTTCAAGAAGTTAATAAATAAATAATAAATATAGTTAAATACACATAAGCGGATGACAATTAAAATCCCATACCCAAACGTTGACGTCCAAAGGGTGGCACACCTGTGGATTCAAATGGTGCAGAATCGTTCGGCACCAAAATGAGGGTGCTCAAACGTGGGACGCAAATCCTCCCTCCTCAAGCCCATCCTTCTTGTCAGATGGGTGGCTATTATAGGTTTCATTTATTTATGTTTCTTCCAGTCTGGCAGTTGCTTTCCTTACTGCGTCTCGCCATCGTTGTCTATTGTCTGGAATTCTGACGGTTTGTTCAACATTAGTCTTCAGTACTAATTCAATGGTATCGATCCAGTGAGTTGGTGATCTCCCGCGTCTCCGTTTTTCATCAGGCTTTCTTTGTATAACCAGTTTTTCTAAATTTTCCCCTCGTGTGGTATGTCCAAAAAATTTAAGTATTTTGCTGTATATAGTAGAAGAAAGTTTTTGCTTTGGTTTTATTTCCGCTAGGATGGAAGCGTTAGTTCTTCGTGCTGTCCACGAAACTCGAAGCATTCTCCGCGAAACCCACATTTCAAAGGCATTCACCATGAGATGATGATGAGATGATGGCACCCAAATATAACATCTCTTTACAAATAAAAATAGTTACAGTAGAATCAAATTTATACGCATATAACCCTTCAGATAATCAATGTCTATTATCCTGTAATAAAAATTGTGTGAACTTATTTTTTGCAATACAAAATACTATGATATTGTAATTTAGGTCAGTTTATACATATATAATCCTTAGAAATCTATGTTAAGTTTTTGAGCTGAGATGGCAGTACTATAAGAAAAATTTAACAGGATTTTATAAAAATATTTATAACTCAGCGTACTAGCTCCTAAATGATCAATATTCGATACTTTGGTTCCACATGATGGTTAAAAACTATGTGCCTAAACGATATCGCCCAAATGCAGGCGTTCAATCAGTAGGCCCAACTGGTAGGACCTCCTAAGTGCGCTTATTCTTATAAAGAAATTTATTCAGTTTGAATCGACGTAAGCTAAGCTTTTTTTTGGTAAAGTTTGGCCGAGGGAGATACTTTGTAATCATATCTACGCGATAGATACTTTTTAGTAAGGCATAAAGAAGAGATGACACACTTGATGTCGATAGAAGCAGGTGTTCCCCAGGGTAGTGTGATGGGGCCGTTATTGTACTTCATTTTTACAGCTGACTTACCAGCTAATCAAGATTCAATGTTCATTTTCTGATTGCCCAGGCATCCCGACTACATATGAGGAACTTGTAAGAGCAGTACATAAACTACAAACCACTCTAGACCAAGTACACGAATGGTTTAAAAATGGCATATCAAACTAAATGAGACCAAGTCTCTTTATGTCCCCTTCAAGAAACGAAGAGGCGAGTGCCCCCCTATAACTCTAAATGGAACAGAAATGCTATCATCAGACAATGTTAGATATCTCGGTATTCCCCTCGATGAACGTCTTACATGGCGGATCCACATATGGAAAACAACGTTTACAACTTAATCTTAAACTTAAAAGCTATTATTGGTTGCTAGATAGGAATTCCCAGCTTAGTTTAAACAATAAGTTGTTAATATATAAAACGATCCTTAAACCTACCTAGCTCTACGGAATCCAGATATGGGAAACATCCTCAAACATATCAATATTGGTGAGATTCTAGTCGAAAACACCACGCTTCAACACCAACAGTATATTACCAATGCTGAAATAAGCATGAATCTGAAGATGTGTTCAGTGAGAAGTGAAATAGTGGGCGCTAGTGAAAATTATATAAATAAACTACAGACACATCCCAATAATCTAGCATTACACCTATTAGACAGTAATGAGAAAAATCGTAGGCTAAAGAAATATTATACACTGGACCCTATAGATTTAATTATTATTATAAAGTTGCCTCAATGGATGGTCACTCTCCTTGTCGCTCTTTCATGTACAGAATTGACTTAATGCTCTTGAGCAGATTGTAAATAGTATATACGTTGACAAGTAAAAAAAAAAGCTTTGATTCAGTAGGTGTATAATTTTTTAATAGAAAAATATCTAGTATATTCCAATAAAGATTATTAAATATTTTAAATGTTATAACGTCATAATTGCTTTTATTGAGTTAATAATTAATACAAAAATAGTTAATAATAAAATAATATAATTCCTCTACATACATACGTGACTGGCTATTCAGGAAAATAGTACATAAATAGAACATACACCTAGTTGGCCCTCGAAAGGAATAGTTTGGTGCCCAAAGATATGGCGATCAGAAATCCTGCACTCAAGAGGATTCTAAACCAACCTGGAAATTCAAAATCCAATGTAATCTTCTACATCTGCAAACCATTATATTCCTTTTCCTGTTCCTCCCATTACCTAGGGTCGTCAAGCTGAATGCTACCAAGCGAACTGCAGTTAATGTATAAAGTAATACCTATAGTGTTCGACAAAATAAATTGGTTTCAGAGTTACGTTATTTTATTTTTATAAAAACTATATAAATCTAGATATTCAGGTTGCATGCATTATATTCTTAAAAGATAGTACCTAGTTTGCAATATGATGAAAAAATACACATATACCATAAACATAAATTAGTTTTACTATTTTTTTTTTCACTACTTTGGCAAATTTTTTATCGCCAGTTCTTATCATCATTTTTTCGATATTTGTTTCACTTTGTTACCATCTTCAATATAATGCCTACTAGTTAAAGGAAACAGCATGAAGTAAGATCGCATACTACAGTGCGGTGCCAAGGTGACAATGGAAAATGCTAAATTTAGCTTATGTTAAACCACTTTAGTAGCCCGTTAAAGGCAACATACATATAATGGCGCCTATCTATCGCGCCCTGTCATTACTATAATGCTACTGATTAATTTATTCAATATATGAATTTTAAGGGTAATTTTCTATTATATTACAAAGAAAAATATAATTTCTTGGTGTTGCAAATGCAAATTTGGAGTTATATTGTACTATCACCTTTTTTAACATAATATATTGATGCCTTGTTCGACTCTATATAATTCGCATTAGACTACTACTACTAGTACTTACATCATAAAGCGAATTACATAGTGTGGCAGAGGTTAGTTAAAATATGTATAAGCTAATGAAAATAGTGAAGGTGAAGGTTAAGAAACCCACTAAATAAAAATACAAATTTAATCCATAGCTGTTTTCCATCATTATTACCATCCTGACTGTTAAGTAACGTATTTTATTGCTGATACGATTATGTTTACAATAATTAATTAAAATGATGTGAAAGTAAACTCAAAAATGCTTGTATCAGTATAAAGAGGACAAGGTAATGGATTTATTTAAATCAGTGCCAGACGCGCTTGCTTTTAGAAAAATTTCAAAGTCAATCACGGTCTTAGCAACATGAAGGCTTAGAACGGCACGTTGGCAAAAATAATTACATTTCGAGGCTTGGTCTGGAAATTGAAACATTTATGGGGAAATTTCAACTTGAAATGCTAAATTATGACTTTCAACACAAAAGACTTATTTTAAACCGTAAATTTTGAATAGCATTTGCCTATTTTTCAAGAAACCCTTTTTAATTTGCATTCACTGAGCATTTAAAAAAAACGTAACAAAACATTTCCAGTTTACCATTTGAATTTCATTGGAAACAAAAATCCGCTAGTCTATAACAAATTTATAACGGGGGGCATTGAACAGCACTCGCCCCATTTGTGCTATAGTTCAAATGGCTGTGATGAAGGAACAAAAGGCGCACCGTGTTCAAAAATAAGCATGTTACCGAGATAGCAATTCTAAATTTATCTCCAAGCTAACCCTTCGGTATGTGACCGCTTCCTCTATAGCAGGGGTGATCTGAAAAGATACATAATTTTACGTTAGATGCTTAGTTTATAATCCTCAATCTAAGTTATCTGTTTTCTCCAAAACTGCTAAATGTTTTAGATTGTATGATTTGTTGGCCAGCAAAAAACATGTTCACAAAAGTATGTCGGAGAAAGAAATCAATTTTCCGCTATACTATTTGTGAGATGCACAAGACTATTTTAACAAAAATATACAACTAAACATGCCCAACTTTAGTTTAAGAATGCGTCTAGTGAATCGGTGCCGGTTCCTGATTAAAAACCCGCTAACCGGTCATTTTTACACTAGCAACTATCCCTTCTAAGCCGCCTTAAAAGCACGTGTGTTGAAGTAAAAATGTCAATGTTTATAATATTACCGCTAATTTCATATGGTTTTTAAATAAATTCTGCTTCAGAAAATGCCATTATGTTAATTGTATATTGTATATATATATATATATATATATATATACTCACAGCTGCAGGGACGGACTAGCTGCGACACTCATGACCCCATTTTTTTTACGCCCTGTATAATAAGAACTTTGGACAACGTTTTTTACATACCTTTAACTATTGACTAAAAATTAAGTACTCTTCATTCTTGTCGCTAATCCTAACCGTTTTCGAAAAAACGTCATTTTATTTACATCATGTATTTGGCGTATTTCGATAAAAGATACATTTTTGTTTCTATCAAATGTTCAACCTTCAACCTTATGATAAAAAAAATTCCCTCCAAAATTAAGGTTTAACTCTTTAGTTGAAAACGTCTAATTTAGTGAATTGCAGTTCGACCTAGGTTCGCAAAAAATGTGCGTTTTTATTTTAAGTTAGGGGACTAACAGTGTAAATAAAATGACGTTTTTTCGGAAACGGTTAGGATTAGCGACATGACTGAAGAGTACTTAATTTTTAGTCAGTAGTTAAAGGTATGTAAAAAACGTTGTCCAAAGTTCTTATCATGCAGGGCGTAAAAAAAATGGGGTCATGAGTCTCACAGCTAGTCCGTCCCTGCAGTTGTGAATAATTCACAACACTTTCTGGGATAGTAATTTGAAGGGTCTTGCCTGGTTTACATCATATTAAAAAAATATTGAAATATACCTGGTGGTTCAATAATTATGTGTAATAAACTTGATACCATTGGAGCTCTTTGGGAGCCCATATCTCCGAAGAGGAGGCCTATACGAAAAAAAGTTTATATGAACACATTTTCCCGGACACCCATATATATACGACGTCGGATAAATATGAAACGGGATTGGCACTACTGCGGACGCTATAAGAAACTGACTGTTTGCAAATTATATCCAAATTGTAGCTGGAACTTTCGTCGACACATAGCTAAAACGGCATCCTGTCAGAACTTGCGTGGTAGGCTGTGCATGCGAATGAACAAGTTTGTGCCGCTGTCACATGTGACACAAGTCAAACATGCAGCAGAGAGCGAACATTAAGTTTTGTTTCAAATTGGGGAAAACGGCCACGGAGACATTCGAGATATTGAAAACTGTGTACGGCGATGAGGGCCATGTCCCGTACTCACGTTTTCGAGTGGTTTGCCAGATTTCGTGAAGGTCGGCAGGACCTTTACGATGATCAGAAGTCCGATCGCAACGTGAAACCCCGTAACGATCGAAAAAGTCCGACAACTTGTGGCGGCTGATCGACGACTGACACTGAGAATGATGGAGCAGGAGCTGAGTATTAGCCGTGAAACCATTAGAACCATTTTGGAGAAGGATTTGAAGAAAGGAAGGTCTGTGCCAAATTTGTCGTGCACAATTTGACCGCTGAGCAAAAAGCGCATCAAGTGGACGGACACCTCCCGCGACTTCATTGCAACAGCCAACAGTGACCCAATTTTTCTGGATTCAATTGTTACTGGTGACGAGTCGTGGTGCTTCCAGTACGATCCAGAAAGCAAGAAACAAAGCATGGAATGGCGATCGTAGACGTCTCCCAGGCCAAAGAAATTCCGTCTCCAAAAATCAAAAGTGAAGACCATGCTGATCACTTTCTTCGGCAGTCAAGGCATCATTCACAAAGAATTTGTGCCACCGGGTGTCACCGTCACTAGCCTGTACTATAAGGGTGTCATGACGCGTTTACTAAAACGCATTTAATATTAATTTACCTGAACATTTGAAATTTGGTTAAAATCTTAGTTGATAATATCAGAAAACACGAAGAATAGTTTTATTTTTGTCCATACAATTAATGTCTACTCCTGGTGAGAACCACTGGCAATGGCGGCATTGCTAGTAGATGAGAATAATGTTGTAACAGATCCAGTAACCACACAGATTTGAATAATGGAAGGCCTAATTGGACTGTGGTCAATTTGTTGAGAGTAACTGGAAAAATACATATTGAATTAGAAGTGGAGCCTTAGTATTAATCGAATGTTAACGTTAATCAATCTACGTTGTCTCTCTCTACCTAGATAATTATAATTATAGAATATCAAACTGCTACCCTATTTTGCTCAGTATATTACAGTTGCATTATAGCAACCGCATCAGTATAGGTAATTTGTTTTATTAATCAAAGACAAGACAGTAAATGTTTATAAAATTGTGTGATTCTAGTTGTCAAGGAATAGACCTATGCAATTTGTATTACATATTAGATGTTGTAGTCGAAAAAGCTAGTTGGAAATTTCTGCATACAAACTGCTACAGAGTATGTCACACTAATATTATGGACACGGTTTTCAAAATAGGATGAAAATGTCCCACCTTCATCCTCCATGAATACGTAGAGAATAAAACAACTTTTACTTTTAATCTATCCGTTGTGACGTTTAGTGGACAAGCTATTACTTCAACTTCGTATGTCTGTATATAGCTATATCGAACCCTGCAATAGCTAAAGAACCCAAAAATAGGTACCTGAGAGCATAGCCCTTGTAAAATAGGCTCAAGAATATTAGCCCCAATGAATTTAACTTGTGGAAAATTTATTCTTAGAAATTTGTCTCTCTTAGTAAATAACTATTAGCAAGGTACTATTAAAATTTAGTCCATTCTCTACTAAACATTAGTTGTAGGCTTCTAACTCTACTAGTACTATTTTAACATACTGGCTTTACTAAAAGTTGGTACAATTTTATGTAGACTTAATTTTTCGAACTTTTAGAGGTAAGTAAGGCTTAATATAAAATAATGTCACTTACATACAACAAAATTGCAAGAGTGTTTTTACTTCACTTATGTGATATGAAATTTTACAGGGATCTTATTTGCACCAATTAACTTTTTTGCTGGTGCGAATCGTTCAAAAACTAATTTAATAGTTCCCCAGACCCCATAAAAACCTAGAAATCGAAATCGCTACATATGGTCTTGTAAATCGAAAACCAAAGACTTTAACCAATAATCTACCGCCCGCCCATACTGTTATTATCTAACTATATTACATACATTGTCCAAAATCAACACCCTGATGTACCGGACTAGAAAACCGCATCATTGGTTTTATATGATCAAACTATAATAATGTACTCCATCTTCGATCACTTACAAAAATTTCAAATCATGGCGTTGGTTTGCAACTCTAAATCGGCAAAATAAATAAAATAGCGATACGTTAAGATAAAGTATGGGTACAAGGTACAACTTAGTGAAAATGTATACCTAATCGATCATTACTAATGCGCGATTGCACTCAAACGTATACAGGTAAAATGGTGATACATTTTACAAACATTTATGTTAAATAAGGAAACGGAATGTTTGATATTGCTAAATATAATGAAGAGTAGTGCAAAATATTTATTGCTCAGGGGATTACATACCTCCTACGTAAAGATTACAACGTTTAGGCAAAAGTCTGGGACAATATCTGCGTTTGAAGTATTTGAAAATTGGTATACATTAAAATAGATAAGAAGAGCTACATAAACATTTTTCCAATAACTGATTTATCGTTACTAATTTTCGAGGGTGAATTTATGTAGAATCAACACTCTTATATGAATAAAAGGACTCGAATTCGCATATTCGGTTTGCAGAGCTAATAGCAGAGACCTTAACCGCCAGCTCCTAACACTAATGCTATTATTGAATTGTAGGCCAAGAAAATCAATACAGTAATGAAACGATAAGGTACGTACAGCTCAGATGAAACAATATCTGCCCTTGTTTAACGAACATGTACATATGAGAGTTTCAATAGATAATGTACCAGTACGTAGTATTTTTTGGACAGATCTGGGTTGAAAATCACTATAGTAAGAGATCACTAACGCATCGCATTACGTTGTCTATCGGTTTTAGGCTTACAAAAGGAGAAACTAACGTTTTCTTGCTTAATTCGCTGCTATATAGTTGCTTGAACATTCATATATTCCTGGACAATATTGGATTTGCCTGCAGAAGGCACCGTGGGTTTTGCAGGGTAGTGAAAGTCTTTGAAGCAGTGCAGTGCTGGTTGTTTATGTTGACACGCGCAGCTAGCGGCGTATCACCGCATCGTGTGCGGGGAACTCCACGAGGTCTCGGTGCGCTGTGGGCTTGCGGCAATCACCATGTTAATCAGTAACTTTTGCGCAGTGTTAGTGAGTGTTTGCTGTGTGCGTGCATTGTGTGCGCGATGTTTCGAGCCTATGGTGCATCCCCCATGGTGGACACCAGTGCCACGCCAGACACATCATCAACGAACTGGGGGTTGCCAGCCTACAACCAAATGACCAAAGGTGTGCATGAATTCAACCGCTTAGTGAAAGTTTTTTTTTCTGCGGTAGTATAACAGCACTATCAAACTTCGACAACAGTTTATGCATTTAAAACTTGTTATTTGCTAATATACTTTTATTGCGCAAAACTTTCCGGCGATTAATTTTCCTAGCGTAGCGACGTCGTGGTACTGCTACTTCAGCAGCGCGGAAGTTTTTTGGAAATTTTCAAAATTTATACATCTGTTTAGAAAAGACAAAATAAGTTATAAAAACAATTATTGCGATGTTGTCATAATCGATGCAACTAGGGCAACAAACTCTGCAGCAACACGTTCGTCGCGCTATCAACTCTTTTAATGTGCGCATCCTTTCATAAACTAGAATAGGCAAATTGTTGTAAAGTAAGTACTTCCGGTAGCGTTTTCCGCTACGAAGGGCATTGGCCGGTTCCGTTCAGCAATAGCAATTTGGTTTTGACATAACCGGGGCATGCGTGTGGCAAACTGCTTCAAATCGATACGACTCCCGAAGTTAAATTTTACACACAAACACCCTTTTATTCCACATTCCGCCTTATACCAGGGTTGGTATTCTGAAGTCACTAGCAAACGCCAAACTTCCTAATACATATTTTGTAAAATAATGCCGTTTAGAAATTTTTCAGTTATCATTAGCCCCTCATTCGTAGGAATAAATAATGTCAATTCCAGGAGTGGATATCAAAATGTGACTGACAAATTTCCGGCACGTGTATGACTACAGTTACGTATAGGGGAAGGGTTGCGATAGAGTGCGGTATCTCGTATTAAACGTATACGACACACCCCCTCTGGCTTTCAGCTGATAAGCAGATGTTCACGGTAGGGTGTTAAGTTAAAACACTACATTAAACAGATACTTTTTCATGGAATTCTATTTTCATCGTACAAGTGCCCAAATAACGGTCTTTATTGAAATTGTGAACGAAACAATGAAAAATATAAATACTATTGCTACAGTTTTTTTTGTCACACAATTAACTTGTTTTGCACATACACAGTTACATGATAATTATTTTTTATGATACACGTGTGTTAGCGTAAGTGTTCGTCAATGCCAACTTTGCCTTGCCCCAAAATGTCGAGCGTTGTTTATGTGCATGATATCAAAGATCATTGCCCCACACTATGTTTTAGGCTTAAAATTGCCAAGGGAATGTTTTTGCAGTGCAACTTTTCCTGGCATCTAACCTAACTACACGTCATAGTTTCCGTGCAGTATTAACCTAATATTACAATAATTTTGTCATTTTTTCTCCTCCACACTTCTGTTGTGCTAAAATGTATATTTTTGGGGTTACGTAATATTTCCTATTATTCCAAAACCGCATATTTATAGATTCTAAAAAAGAATACTACATTAAATACTCTCAAATTTAATTGTACCATTAATTAGTTAATTAATTAATACGAAAATTGTCTACGTTTCTAAAAAATATGGTATTATTTTATTTTCCAATAGATTTGATAGTATGGTACCCGGAATAGTTTTTTTTTTCGTGTTATCATATACAGGCGACGCCCCCTGTGAATTTCGATATTTCTAAATTCATGGATCTTCCTTGAATAAAAATATAAATTCGTGTTTGCTCTTTATGGTGCGGAAAAACCTAATAGTAGAGGATGCAAAATATTTTCGGGTTAAAACTATTTATTCAAGGATATAAAAAATGTTTGGTATAATATATGCAAACCCATATACATTATATACGGATAAAATGCCTATTTTTTTAATAATTGGTGTACTTATCAAGTGTGCATAAAAGAAAAGGCAGTTATAATTCAAGTTTATTTTCCAAACACCTTTTTAGTTTTATTTAAAAAACGCTGATTACTCCTCATGAAATGCTGTTATTTCTAATACTTATCATATAACTAGTTTATTTATATATTTATGTTTATTATTTGCATACTTATATCTGCTTTTTAACTTTTCGATATGTTCAGTAAATATTCTTACTGGCCTTTAAGAAAAGCGATGCCTTTAAGGCAATAATTTTGACATCCAGTAGTATTTTAGCACAAAAAATGGTGTACACGGACAAATATCTTTCTATTTTGTAAATGTGCAGAAAAAACGGCAACATTTGGTTTGTTTTAGAAAGGCTAAATTCAACTATTTCAAATCAGGGCATACTTATTTTTGCAGCCGTTCTTGTAGTTTTCATTCTCTTTTTGACACCTAATTTCATACTACTATTATAAATGTTTCTACTTTAGTTTTATATATATATTAGTTCAATTCGCAAATTATAGTACAGTTTATTCGCGTAATTCTGATTAACAAGAAAGATATACGCTTGGGGAGCAAAATCTCGGATATATTAACCGAGTTCATTATTTTTGTGACACCTTGGATATTTTACCGGCTAAAAGTCCTATTTGTATTTATTATGTGTATGAGACACTACTAACGATTTTTGGTTTTTTTTAATTTTTGCGCCAGATTGTAAGCATCAGAACGTACATTTACGTACATACAGTACTTAAAAAGATGTGTAAAGAGTTTAAATAGCAAATTTTAGGCTCTCAGCAACGTTTGTTCTAAATCTGTCTGCAGTATAAATCTACTTAACATATACAGGTTGATTCCACATTACAGCGGAAAATTTTTTCGGTCGTTAAAAATAACCATTTGTGTCAGTTCTATACATATGGTGGGGAACTAAAAGGTAAAACAATGAAATTGTCTTACTCACGATATATTCGGAATCGTTATAAATAATAACAAATAGTTGGACTATTCTTCTAGTAGTGGTACTTGCAAGAGTAGCCTTTATTATTACTATTTTTGTTGTCAAATATAAATATAGATTTTATATACGAGATATATATATATGTATATTTAATGTAGAATGCGTCTCTTCCATCTAGCATTACAATACAATTTGTGTAATAATTAATGTTTATTATTAAATTAAATTAACAGCATCCTCTTTTAGCCCTCTCTATCTATCCCCATGCTGATATTACATTGACATAAAACATACAACAAAAAAAGTACTGACGTTTTATGATTAGTATTGTACCCACTGGTATTTTACACCACCAATCTAAATCAGCCAGTATAACGATAGAAAAGGGTGTTTAGGAAAACATATACGAAGAAATCATTTTCAGAAGCCGAAAGTAATGTCTCCACAATCCATGTTTCGTTTTCTGTAACATTTTCGTAGTAAAATACTGGAATCGATCTTTTTATGCCATGTATAGAGAAGTTCCAAAGAGCCCTAATCCAGAAAATTAGTGGGAACACGACATGCAAGACTTGAGCCAACTACGATACTCTGCCTAATTGGTACCCGCATTATTCCAGCAACTGACTTCCAAAAATACACTTCCGCCTGCTAAAAATCCAGAACTTAGTACATATATGACGATCTGGAATTGAAGTCACAAAATCTTTCTCGGAATCAAAAAAAAAGAGTAAGAGATCGAACTTCCGTGATGATATTTTAAATAAAACCTACAACGCCCATGGAAAGGCTAACGAAAATCGAATTCTGCATCTTCGGTACACCCAAACCACAGCAATAACTCCATTAACCTCTTTTATCATAACACATTTCATATAAATTAGAAACACGTACTAATAAAATGGGAATACCTTACGAAGTCATTTATTGTGCTGTGTCTGTATCATGCAAATTATCCATTTCATGAAATGAATATTTCAGTTACCTATCTAATTAACTAATTAACCTCGCTTTTTTAAAACACCAATTTGGAAAAGAGAGAATAGAATAAGTATGTACCTGCCACCATAATACATTAAAGCACTCGATAGAGAGAGAGAGAGAAAGCTGCCGTAGTACTTATTAAAGAAGATATTACAATTTTACAAAATTAATACGTTGCGCCAGAATATAAAATAACACCAGTTCGATATGGCTAGGATGTTGTGACACGAACATTGTATTGAATTACATTTTTTATTATACATTTTTCTATCAAAACTAGCCATAGAATGTAGACGCTTCTTTTAATAACCCCCTGTATACCGAATGTTTGCAGTTGAACTGATTTTGATAATTACAGCAACCTCTCATAACGTTTGGTTGAACCCTGTTTTCACGCAGGGGAGATTTCTGCCTAAATTTTATTATCACGTACGCTTTTGCATGGCTATAAATTACACTCGGGAGTGAAAAACATTTGAACGTGGTATCAGGTGATATATACGTGATATACGAGGTAATATATCGCGTATATTGTTAGTGTATAGATAACACGTTTCAGTACAAACTATCACTAATTAAAGAACTTCTAATATTAACTTCGGCTTACTTGTGTTTCCAAAACTGTAATAATTATGCAAACCCCGAATTACATTTCAGTTTGTAAAAATGTTTAAAGAAATTGTAAATCCATCAATATTTACAGCCGAATTATATCTTCTACTTTTTTGTAACTAAAGCGATACAATCTTATACAGGATATAAATGTTAACCGGGAATTGTTACAAAAAGTTCTACATAAGAAAATTAAAAAAACGTTATTAATGAACGTAATTATTATTGCAACCAAAGGTATCCTTTCGCTTCCGGTTCAACAGGAAGCAGTAAGTATTTCAAGTTAACTCCGAAATTTATTTGTAGAGAAATATTTAGAATCTTCCACGACATGCGTTTAAAAACAGACAGTTCTATTAAAAAAATGCTATATCAGATCATAATATATGGAGTGTGACCCCGGTGGAGAAAGTATTAGCAAACTTCAGTACCCCATCTGACGATGAGAGACATTTACGCAGACAGTTTAAATATTTAATTTCCCAGTTTCGTTATTACAAAGCAAACATAATGTGTCAAAATCCTGACCAGAGTAAGAATCCAAGTGAAAATTTGCTTTTGAAGGACGCAAGTCTTAAATGTTTGCATAAGAATTTATAACAAATTAAAATATTAAACGTATATGATGTATTTTGTTCCTGGAAACCTGAACCTTTCTCAGCGAACTAAAACAATCATTGTGTATGCGGGTGCGAATCCAGAGATTTTTCCAGTATACATATAACTTAAGTCTGTCGCAAATAGTCGATCACTGCAAATATTATATTCATTGCACCCCTTTTATGATACTCATGACCGATGACGCAAATAGAATAATGAGAAGTTGGGATGGAAATTTTCCGTAGATATTTATTGTTGCGTTTTCCAGCACGTGCAGCGTCATTTGAGACCTTGCCATAAAAACACTTTTATGAAAGGTATTGTATAATCATATTATGTCCTGTGCATCCATTGCACCTGTACAGACCCCCACTCATTAATGTTTGTTATATTTCAACAAAAATACGACATTTTTAACATTAAAAATTTTAATCGATATTACAATACCTTGGCCGTCAAGACTTACATTTAATTACAAAGGGGTTGTTTAATGCGCTAACCAGCTGAAATGCCATTGATTCCAACAGAAATGTCAAAAAATGAAATTGTACATTAATTTTATAAATACCATACACAGAATGAGCACACTGGGCCTTCTATTTAAAACTTAAACATGAGTGTGGGGCAAAACAAAAGTTATCGGAATGGGAGGGGGGTAGGAATGCAAAAACCTAGACCTGACTTACTCCCACTCGCACCATACTTGCCAGAGTGCTTGTATATATTTTTCCCACGGGTAATGCACCGTGTTTGCATTGGTTAAACGAACAAAATTGTGCATTTTAAAATGTGGGTATCGAATATTACCTATAATGAAAGAGGGCGGAAAAATTTACTGAAGCCATGGTAAATCAATTGCTTTATTATTCTCGAGAACAAATTACCTGCAATAACAACGTGACATTTGAATTTTAAAGCAGGATTACCTAAGGCCATAAACAAACTACTGTGAAATACCAATTTTACATAAAATTTTTATTTGAAAATTTGAAATTGATCGATTGTAACACGATTTCATCACGTTTTAGTGTTGTAAATACTCAAATTTGCTTATCTCGGAAATGTTGCAATTAGAACTTATGTTATTTAGTGTAGACCAGTGGCGTATCGGCAAACCACACAGCATAGAGTGGTACAGTGATACACATAATTATTTAATGTACTTACTTTTATATAAAATTGTAAAATAAACAAGTCAATTGATGTTAAAATCGGACTAGTCCGACTGTCAATTTTAAAGATAGGTATGTTCGATACAAGTAAACATTTAGCCAACAGCAATACGTTGTTGTATTTAAACTGTACCACTACATTATTTTATTTGTACATTATTACAAATTTATTCAGAACCAATGGCGTAGAATATATAAAAAAAGCAGTAATATACAGTACCTAATATATATAAAAAATATATAATCAAATATAACCTATATTAACAAAAAGGAATAGAAAGAAGAATTAATTATTGCAGCATTATCATATATCATGTTAATAACAATAAATAG
>JABXWE010016876.1:0-13612 GCA_014611495.1 Limonius californicus | reverse complement strand
CTTTGCTTGGGGCTCTGCCAATTCTTCTACGTACAACCTCCGCAAGCTGACTTGAGGCTATTGAGGCCACGATGTGATCTGGGCTGGTTATCATTTTAAATGCATGTGTTACAGTTGCCAAGTCTGCCAGGTCAGCTAGAGGTAAGATGTCGGCACCTCCTTTCTTACAGGGAATGTAGAGCAGTTCCGGGCTGGCACGGTTTGGCAACTTCATCCATCCTTTGCAGCATTTTTTTATTTTTTGATCGAGCTGCTTGACAGCGGTCTTTTGTACAGCTGCTCCTCTTAGCACAAAGCTCGCTTGTGGTAAGATGAATGTGTTTAATGCATCGATCTTTTGCCAGGGGGCAAGCAGGCTGTCATCGAGTTGTTGCAGCTGTTCTGTCATGCGGTCAATTGTTGCCTCTGGTGATTGGTCTACATGGTAACCTGTGGGGATGCCAAGGTGTTCGTAGGCTTGTCCTTCCCCTAGGTGTGGGAAGACTGTCCCCTGGATGGAAAACCTGTTATCGTGGCAGATGTTACGGCCCCGGCAGTCGAGGTCAAGAGAAGCACATTTTGCCGGCTTGAATGTCAGGCCGCACTGCCCTGCTGTCTCACCTGCTGAATCTAGGAGTAGTTGCAGCTGTTCTGGGGACTCAGAAATTAGTACTAGATCATCTGCATATGCTAGAACAGAGATTTTTAGGTTAGCAATGTTGAAGCCTAGATTTAGGTTGGTAACGGCCCGTAGAACAGGCTCAAGCGCCATATTGAATAGTATCGGGCTGAGGGGACACCCTTGGCGAACACCCGCTTTGACAGGAATGGGGGTGGACTCTCCTTCGGTTGTTTTGATGGTGGCCGAGCAGTCACCGTAGATGTCTCCCACGATAGCGCATAATTGCTCAGACACCCCAAGGCGACGCAGGGCTTCGAGGATGTGCTGGTGTGGCACCGACGAGAAAGCATTGGCAAGATCCAGCCAAGCTACTACACTCCTTTTTCTCTTACGCCTAGTAGCATCCAGGATACTTTGCAGGACAAAGTTGTGTTCATAGCAGCCTTCAAAGTGCCTAATCACCAACACCCAAACAAAAATCCGCACCAACACAGGATATACATCAGAAATATTAATAACAAGTGGAGTGAAGCAAGGATGCCCACTATCTGAACCACTTTTCAATATCGGAATTAACCCGATAATACAACGAATACAAGGGGATAACAATGCTCTCAAGGTATTAGCGTATGCTGACGATTTGATATTGATTGAAGAAAAACCAGAGACCCTCCAAGAGTCAATTCATAATTGGTCAGCCCATCATTCTTATCAATGACCATCGTCTTGCATTTCCTGGGGTTTATTGTCAAATCTGCTGTTTGTAGTAGGTGTTCAATGTTGACTCTTGGAGGGTCTCTGGTTTTTCTTCGATCAATACCAAATCGTCAGCATACGCTAATACCTTGAGAGCATTGTTATCCCCTTGTATTCGTTGTATTATCGGGTTAATTCCAATATTGAAAAGTGGTCCAGATAGTGGGCATCCTTGCTTCACTCCACTTGTTGTTAATATTTCTGGTGTATATCCTGTGTTGGTGCGGATTTTTATTTGGGTGTTGGTGATTAGGTCGGCTATGATGTTGGTAAAGTGTTCGCCTGCTCCATATGATTGCATTGCTGTTATAATTGACGTGTGGGAGATGTTCGTGAAGGCATTTGATATATCTAGTCACGCTATTGCTAAACTCCTTCTACCCTTTCGAGCTTCATCAATTTGGTTTTGTATTAAATAGTTGTGTTCGATTACTCCGTCATACGGCATGAATCCCTTCTGGTTTGTACGGATGATGTTCTCGAGCATTCAACAGGTCATTCTTGTTTGTAAGCAACCGGCATAAATTTTATATATTGTGCGATTCAGCGAAATAGGTCTCCAGTTCTGGGGGTCTTCTTTATCACCTGCCTTTGCTATAAGTGCTGTATTGGATCTTTTCCATGCTTCAGGGATTTTTTCATATCTCACACAGATGTTGATAATGTTGGCAATAACATTGCATTCTGGGTCGGATTGCCTCCAGTGCGTGTATGTGATACCATCCTCTCCAGGCGCTGTGTTTTCAAATCTTTTTAACCTCTTCTTCACTTCTTCAGGTGTGAAGGGGTCCGTATTCACCGGTGGCCCATTATTGTTGTTTGGCTGTTGTATAGGTACATTCTTGTTTATTTTATTCCACAAGTTGTTATAATGGCTGTACAGAATGTCTTCGGGAATACCGCAGAATTCACTTCTTTCCCCTCGTATCAGTCTGATAGCTTGTCTTCTGTTCTTACGGTATATAGCTTGTATTGTCTTTGCCTCGGTGGGTGGTGTTCTTACCCTGTTTCGTACTGCTTGACTTACAGCTCTCGTTTTGAGGTTGTATTTGGTGTGAATAGCTGTGGAGATAGCGTCAAGAATTTTGAGGAATTCCCGCCACTGATGATCGGATGTTGCCTCGGCGAGTACTTCAGACAGGGGTTGTAAAAATTCTTTTAAAAGTGATGTTTCTTCTGCTGTTATGGGTATATTTACGCGTTCCCTTAGTTCTTGACTTGGCTCTCGAAATGGTTCATCTGCTTCTGCTGGATTTGCCTCATCAATATCTAGGGAAATGGAAATGCTATCCTGAGTAGCTGGAGTATTGTCTATGGTGATGGTGGTGGTGGCTAGCGATGGTGGTGTTGGTTCTAGCAGTTGATCCCCTTCTAGTTGGTTTATTGGATCATTTGCTATCATCGTATGCTCTTCTAACTCATTTGTTACTGCTGGACCTTCGACTTGAGTAATATTTATTTCTTGTGGTTCTTCAGCGATAATTTCCGGCGAGTTGTTAGGGCGATAACGGGAGTCATTTGAATCTTGCGAGTTTTCGCTTTCCGAGGCGGATATTGATGTTGCTCTCTTGTTAGTGCGTTTCCTTCTGGTTCTTGGTTTCGGCAGTTGCACATCCTGCTGCTTTTTAACTGCAGCTCTCTCTTCTGCAAGAATATGGTTTGCTAGTGCCTTTTTCGTGGGAAAGGTGATTCGACACTTGGCGCATTCCCAGAAGAAATCTTTCGCTATATTTCTCTGACTGACATTATCATTATTGGTGTCACAATTGTGTTTGGATGGGCGTGAACCTAGTTTTTCTTTGCAATTCCTACAAATATTAATCGATTGGTTGACTGGTTGGCCATGCGTCTGTTTGAGGTGCCTCACTATCGACTGTTTCATTATAGTCCATGATGCACTTTTGTAGTAGATGTCATACTGTGGAATCGGACACTGAAATTGCTGCGGTATTGGGTGGAAAATTATTAAGTTATTATCTTTAATTATCAGTTGCCTATTTAAATCCTCAGTGTTAATCTCTACAGTTTGGGTTACATTTATGTTGCTTTGTGGATTGCTGGTAATTTCCCGGGTTCTTCAATTATAGAAATAATATCATCTAAATTGATAGTATTATCATTAATTATTACCTGTTGATCCTGAGTGTTATCATTCCTGTGTGAAAACTCAAAACCTGCTAATATAGTTGTATATATCTCAGGGGTTCCGTATTCTTTCGTTGATAGAGGGGAGCCGGGGGATTTGCAACTGCTGTATTTGTGGTGTCGTCAACATGTATTTGTGCGACAACCTCGATTTGTTGTGGTTGCGATTCCTGGTCTTGAGTGAAGGGTTCACATTCACCCTCATCAGCCATTGTTGTTACTTGAGAAGCTGCGTTATAATTTTCGGGTTACCCCTAATTTTGATTTTCGGCATACCTCAACACTTCACTTCCTACCACCGATTAAGTTAAGTAATTAAGTTGCACTGAAACTCGCGTATGTGACGTGTTCACACTAAAACTCGCGTACGTGATGGGTTTACGCACTAAAACTCGCGTATTTGACGGTTTACGAACTAAAACTCCCATATGTGATGGTTTGTGCACTAAAACTCGCGTATACGACGGCTTTACGAACTAAAAACTCACGTAACTACAAATTAGTTGGTTCACGGATAAAGGGCTTCTATAGCAAACACTTAAAGTACTAAACCAGTTTGGACAATTTAGCATACTCTTGCCGTTTCAATTTTTCTGCAAGCCTTTTCCGCAACTCTTCTTTGCAACAGAATGCAACTCTTATCATCAGAAAGTCAAAATTTACTTATTTAATTACATGTTTCTTATGATTTTTTTAATATTGTTAGTATCGTAGATGGAACTTTTAAAAAACTTCTTGACTTTACTTGAACGAAGTCAGCATAATTCTCAAATCCAGTACACACGAGTGTACGAAAGCATTCAGGTCAGAACATTTTTGTTTTATATCGCCGGGCAATATAACCAGAAACATATACAAATGCTTCTTCGTTGTCAGAAAATGGTAATTCTTTAATCACAGCATGTATATCACCATCTACAAGATTTTTCAAGAATTCGTTTTTTAGAGGGGCATCAGATGTTTTGAGAATGTCTTTGGATTTCACCAGAGATTGTAACATGTTACCACCTGTAATATTACTGCCCCTAGGTGGCTTACAATACAATACAAGAACATCAGTTTAAAAATCTGAGCTACTTGCTAAGATTCGGGATGAGAACTATCACCACAAGCTGCTCTCATTAATCCAGAGAAGTGCTAAAAGTATTAATATGTATTTTAATGTTGCTATATAATACCTAGGTATTTTTTTATCTATTTTCGAGCCGATTGCACCAACAAAACTTAAAGAGTAAATTTTGCGTAAGGTACAAATTTAGAATATTTATACTATTATTTCGTTGTATAGCAGTTTGTATTTTAAGCTAGATTAATTAGTTTTTAAATTGTATGGGTGCAGTTTATTCTAAATATGAATATTATACGAACTTCAAGTGGATTTTGGTTAATACGAGCTGTCATTAAATATTTTTATCCTAATTCTGTAACTCAATATTTGAACTATTGTCTATTGTAGCAGGTATAGTACCCAAGAGTCCTCCTGATATAGATTTACTTAGATAATAATTAATGTCAGCACACTGTTTCCATAAATTTAAGTATGTAATAAAATCGTCGAGTATCTAAAATGTTTGTTTTATTAATTTTATTAAGTACAAAGAGGGATGCCTTTTTAAAAATTTTCGAACTTTGCATGTAGGATGTATACTTTGACTACTCAAGGGAAATCAGTGTTATTGGTATGTATATATGTATGATGCCATTGTCGGTTTTTTATTTTTTAACTTTTCCTGGAAAAGAATTGATTGAGAAATAAAAAATTCGAAAAAATGATAATGTCTTTTATTATATATTGAATATTCCACTATTACTTCATGAACGAGAAAACTAGGCAAAGTTTTGTAAATTAGAAAAATAGAATTTAGAATTTGTATAGCTAACTTCATAATTAGGATTGTCACTAAAAAAGGTGCCCAGAAACTGCACACATGCGAAATTAAAAGATTGTTTGATTTCAATAATAACCCAAAGCATGGCAATGGCACTGATTTCCTTACTGCACGTAATCCTAGTGGATACCCTCTACAGTTTTACGTTTGTATAAATATAATACGATTCATTTTATATTATGGAAACATACTCTATATTATTTCGAATTTAAGTGAAGAGCATGATGATTATTTGAATTTAAAACATGACTCAGTGCATTGAGTTTACAACAAAGCTATGGTGTTGTTGCACTGTCTTCTAATCTAAGTACATCTTTGTATTTTGTGTAATAAACGGCAAAGATTGTTTTACGTAAAAATATACATATTTACTTACTTAAGTTTTGCTTATTTCCTCATAATAAACATTGCTTTATTATAATATATTGCTAATACAACAACAGAGTAACTTAACCAGACCGCTATAATTTAAGGTGCGAAAATTAAATTTGACGTTTTAAGCTTAGATCATACACATTTACATTATACCGTGGGTCTCTTTCTTCCTCCTTTGCGTTATCTTGTTGATTTTACATCATTGTGTGTTTCAATCTTACTGGCAAGCTATCTTACAAGATACTTTACCCTGACTAGGTTTTCTGTAGTTTTCTAGTCTGTACAGGTGAATCTCGGGGGTAAATAACTACAAGTCAATCTGCAGCTGAAGTTTAACTTTTAATCAATAAAATATATTCAATTTGTACCTAGTTTTATATATCACTTTCCGCCACTTAAATTACAAACTGGTACTAGGGTGTATTGTTTAATTAGTTTGTGAAAATGTTACGTAATTGTTCATTACCCTTTGATAATATAACTCGTAAAATTTAAATCACTTCCTTAAAATAGTTATTTCCTAATTATATAAATAATTGAATTTTAGTAATTGATACACGACGGTTCAACACAGATTTATTTAATAGACAGCACAATCAAACGCAGAGGTTATGAAGAAATTTAACTTAATTTAGACATTGCGTCATTTTTCTACTTTTAAGCAGTATTCTCTTAGATCATACACATTTACATGGATAACACTACTCCATAAGAAACTAGGTACGTCACTGTTGTAAGAATCCTAACAAACTTTTTTTATCTGTCTCTTTTGCCGTTGCATGACATCCAATAATGTTGTTTCACTTGTACCCTTTTCAATATTGGCGCTCGCCCAGTTGCTGTTAACGTATGGCGAGAATTACACAAATTATATAAAAGTGCGTCCTGTATGTAAGAAAGAACCCTAAGAACTTCCCTCTCGTAAATGATAATCACACTTACAGCACCAGATCCTGTAATAACCTTCAGATAGGTTACTATAATTTAAGCTTATACAAAAAGTCTCCAAGATACTACTGCAGCTCTGTATAATAAACTGCCTAGAAATCTTAAAAATATCATAAATGAAAAGACGTTTGATGGACAGTTCAAAACTTTTTTAACGGAAAATGCCTTCTATACATTAGAAGAGTATTTAAACCTTACTGTTAGAAATAATTAAACATGATATTAGATTACTGTATTTTTTACTTTATTATTTATTTAATAAATATTTGACAGTTATAGAAATGTCAAATAATTAATTTTGAAAAATGGCAAGAATGGTTTTGTCGCAAGATTTAAAAGACTGCGATAATTGCACTGGTTTATATTAGTTACATTTACTACATATTTAAATTTCCCGCCGTACAACACGCGTGAGCGCATGTGTAGATTGCATAAGGGTACAGAGAAAGATGGGTAGATATGATTTATTTGTAGGTATTAGGAAGAGAAGGAACAAAAATAGTTTGTCTGTGATATCTTTACAACACACTTTACAATCTGTTGTCATATCCATGTAAATGTGTATGATCTAAGGGTATTCTGCACAATCGAATTGTCATAAAGTTTGACGTGTTGTCAAATTTGAGGTACCTTAGCGATCCTGCTGCCATCTAGCGGTCAACATTTTTGCGTCCCCCGGTCAACAATGTAAATATTAGGAAGTGACAACACCATACAAAGGGGTGGAGTTTGGTTTCCATGGATCTTGCATGACACAAATAGTTTAAAACATACAGGTAGGTATGTTCTAAAAGTAAAGTAATTTTATATGTTTGATTGCTTTAAAATGGGCCGATCCTGGAGATACTGCAATACCAGGCCAACCCGCGACGGAGGTGGAGCAAGCCCCTAACCCCCGTCAAGTTCCAAAAATCAGTTTAATATACTGGACCCGCATGCGGGTCGTATCAGATATTAAGCTGATAAGAACAGATTTCGTTTATTCAAAAAGAAGTACAATGTAAAAAAAAAACAAGGAAAATACAGATCAAAATAATACAGTTATTGCACCTTACAGGAGCTAGGTAAATATTTCACAGTTTCATAGATTGCTTAATGATTATCAATGATTTATTTAATGAGTAAAGTGAGGAAACATATTATTCCAGATTTAATAGTAATTTATTATTAAACAAGGGGAAAAAAAAAATTGCACGTGCCTCATGTGTACTGTCTCGTTCCCGTTATGTGCTCGACGTAGATGTCCCTGCCCCATCGAATGGAGTCGGAGCACATCAGTTTCCTCATGAGTTGGGAATATCGTTTCCCGATGTTGCATTTCCGTAGCACAGGTTCGTTGGCTGGGTCCCAGCTGCCAAGGGCTCCAACGATTAGAGCATCCACGTAGGTATCATAACCCTGGCTACGTAGTTCCCTAGCTACTTCTGAATATTTTACTTTTTTCATATTCCTTGCCTGTGCTAGGGCATCTGGTCCGTTTTCGAAGGGAATTGCTGTGTCAACAATTATAACAGCCTTTGCAACCTCATTTCTTATGACAATATCTGGTCGTAGGTTGCTATTTACCCCCTCGATTTGGCGATTCACCTGGACTGTGCCCAGCCTTTCTGGAATGGCCTTCACGAGCCTGTCTTGGATGGCATTATGTCTTCTTTGCCAGGTGGCAGAGTGCATGGTACAGTGGTTCAATACATGCGGGAGGGTTTCATTTTGCCTACCACATCTCCTGCACCGCTTGTCACGTTCCCCAAATCTTCGTGTGGCATTGAGGGGAAGGCAGTCCAATCGGGCTCGGTGGATGAAATTCCAGTCGCAGAATCGAGTGGCGAAGCCACCCCGGATAAAATGATTGCTAGATGACCATTTGGAGGAGCTTTTAAGGACTTTACCCTGGTCTGGTTTTCTGCAGAGTTTGGTTAGGTATAAATTTCTTAGCTGGTCTTTGAGGGCCCATTCCAGTTTAGATCTATGCATGGGCGGTATACGGATTAGATCTGGTTCTTGCTCTGGCCTGGCAATGCGGATGGTTAATTCTTCTCCGTTGACAGCCTCCCACTGGACTCCAATTCTCGGGTGGAGGCGCCTACACGCATTACGTGCACGGGTCCACAGGGATGCAATGTCACCACGATCATTCCCGAATTCTCCATCGAGGGCACCCGACAGGTATTTGGCAGTGTCCTCTTTGCTTGGGGCTCTGCCAATTCTTCTACGTACAACCTCCGCAAGCTGACTTGAGGCTATTGAGGCCACGATGTGATCTGGGCTGGTTATCATTTTAAATGCATGTGTTACAGTTGCCAAGTCTGCCAGGTCAGCTAGAGGTAAGATGTCGGCACCTCCTTTCTTACAGGGAATGTAGAGCAGTTCCGGGCTGGCACGGTTTGGCAACTTCATCCATCCTTTGCAGCATTTTTTTATTTTTTGATCGAGCTGCTTGACAGCGGTCTTTTGTACAGCTGCTCCTCTTAGCACAAAGCTCGTTTGTGGTAAGATGAATGTGTTTAATGCATCGATCTTTTGCCAGGGGGCAAGCAGGCTGTCATCGAGTTGTTGCAGCTGTTCTGTCATGCGGTCAATTGTTGCCTCTGGTGATTGGTCCACATGGTAACCTGTGGGGATGCCAAGGTGTTCGTAGGCTTGTCCTTCCCCTAGGTGTGGGAAGACTGTCCCCTGGATGGAAAACCTGTTATCGTGGCAGATGTTACGGCCCCGGCAGTCGAGGTCAAGAGAAGCACATTTTGCCGGCTTGAATGTCAGGCCGCACTGCCCTGCTGTCTCACCTGCTGAATCTAGGAGTAGTTGCAGCTGTTCTGGGGACTCAGAAATTAGTACTAGATCATCTGCATATGCTAGAACAGAGATTTTTAGGTTAGCAATGTTGAAGCCTAGATTTAGGTTGGTGACGGCCCGTAGAACAGGCTCAAGCGCCATATTGAATAGTATCGGGCTGAGGGGACACCCTTGGCGAACACCCGCTTTGACAGGAATGGGGGTGGACTCTCCTTCGGTTGTTTTGATGGTGGCCGAGCAGTCACCGTAGATGTCTCCCACGATAGCGCATAATTGCTCAGACACCCCAAGGCGGCGCAGGGCTTCGAGGATGTGCTGGTGTGGCACCGACGAGAAAGCATTGGCAAGATCCAGCCAAGCTACTACACTCCTTTTTCTCTTACGCCTAGTAGCATCCAGGATACTTTGCAGGACAAAGTTGTGTTCATAGCAGCCTTCAAATTCCCTAAAGCCTTTTTGGATAGGAGATAACAGGTTGTTATCGGTGGCCCATGTTGATAATCGGCTGGCAATGCATGATGTAAACAACTTATACACCGTGGGACATAGGGAGATGGGTCTCCAGTTGCTAGGGTCATTGCGGTCACCCTTCTTGTAGATCAGCACCACCATGGCTTCCTTCCATGGGTCGGGGACACGCCTCAAGTGGAGCACTTTGTTGTACAGTACTGTCAGAATTTTGCAGCCAGGGTCAAGGCGCTTTAAGTGTGAGTAAGTGATGCGGTCTCGACCTGGAGCAGTGTTGGACATGCGCAGAAGACGTTTACTAACCTCCTCTGATGTAAACTGGGCTGTTAGATCCTCTCCGTTAGCACTAGGTAGCTCGATTGCAGGCCATTGGTATTGCTGTTCGGGCAGTTTCCAGGTGTTTGCAAAGAAATCAGTTAAGCTCTCGCTACCAATTGTACAGCAGACGCCGCTGCCATTGTTGCTAGCTACTTTACGAAAGGCCTTGCTGCGGTTCTGTCTGTAGAGGCGCTGGATGTTAGCAGCTTCAGCTGGGTCATATCTTGCTGCATTTGGTGGTGGTCTAGGTGGTGGGTTTCTAGGGGGAGGACGGGGCCTGTTCTCACCATTCTCATTGTTTCCTCGTCTGTTAGCTTGAGTCAAAGCAAGCTCCCTCATTTCCTCCATGATCGTACTTGTGTTAGTTTGTAGGTCGTCAGGAGTTTGGATGTTGTTGATCAGGTTGAGCCATCTTTGTTGGTGTTCGCTAAGATGGGCGTCAGCAGGTTGGCCTTCTATGCGCGGTTGTGCTGGTGGACGTGCTTCCGCTGCTACCCGTGGAGATGGAGGTGGTGACCGCCGCTGTGGGGTCATAGGAGTTGGTGGTGTACCCCTCAGTGGAATGTCGTTATTACTAGCTCCGTCCAGAGGTGGCGTTGATGGTGGTGCCATTATTGCCATTACAGGAATTAGCTGTGAGCCTAATAATTGGTCCCCGTCGTTGTTACCTCCGCCAGGAGGTGGCGTTGATGGTGGCGTGGTGGCATTTAGCTCGTTAACGGCTTGAGAATGTTCTGGAATGGTATGGTCGCCATTGTTGTTATTAGGCTCATCCGGTTCGGTGCCGGGTTGGTGGGCCCCATTGAGAATTTGGGTACCGTTTTCATGTGTCAGGTTGGGGTTGTCGTCATTTCTTGCTTCCATTTCCTGAGCATGATGGACCGCTCCGGCGGGGGGTACGCGACCCCGTCGAAGGTAGCCGCCATTGTTACCAGCAATCTCAACTACGACTTCAGGGTTTACATTAGGATGCGTAGCCTTTTGATGAGATTTGATTTGTTTAATGGTGCCAGTGGTTTCGCGACATATTCTGCACGCGAATATCACTTGTTTCTGGTGAATTCTCTTGAGATGTTTATTGAGATCGTTATGGTTTTTATACGCACGCGGCGGTTCACATACGTTGCACATAGGGTCTGTAGTTAATGGATATAATAACGGGTAGTTTTCAAGTTCCATTTTCTTTCACTTTTACCACAAGCAATACTTCACTTTACTCACAGAATACCGGGAAAATACACTGGACACCCTTGCACGAATTAAGCTGATAAGAACAGATACTACACTTTGATCTTAGCCATAGGCCGAGAAGCGATAACGATAAACGGTTTTGCGAGCACTTATAAACAAATGCGAACGTACATTGATAGGGAAATGCTACGGCGGTGTCCTCTGGCGGCGTGTAAACATGCTGACACATCGATTTTTCATAAACAAGATAAATAAACGCAGCGACATCTACGGAGGAGCAAGTACAACAACATCTGTGGAGAAACAATGGCTTTCGCCAGTCAATAGATGCCACGGAGTTTACCTATCAAACAATAACAGCTTACTCTGTATAACAGAAAACAGGAAATCTGAACTTCTAAGTATTATGTATTTATCTGTCAAATAATTTGTACAGAAATATTAATTTATAACAGGGGAAATCCAGATAGCGAGTACCATTCGTTCTTTCGTTTTTTAAATCATTATTTGTAACTTTTAAGTCTAATTTGGAGTTGCATCTTTCAATTCTGACTTCTAAGGCTTTGCAATAATCGTTGAATTCTGATTCTAATCACGTAAAATACATAATGAAAATATTAAGATTACGAGCGGCAAAATGCGTTAAAATAAAAGTTCAGGATTCTATTATACTGCAGTTAATTCATACTGGAAGAAACTAACTAAGTTCCTTGTGATAATACAGTGAATTAAGAAGCAGATTGTTCGTCATTTTTAGAATTTTCATTGTACTTTTATGGTGAATTTTCACAAAAAGCTTTATTTTTATGCATTATACAAATTTATTTGTAAAAGAGAATTGTCGCATTAAAAGTCTGGAAAGACAACATCGGCGTAATTCTGTCGGATGGTATGTGATGTCAGCTAGATGCTTCTTTGTTTTATATTCCATTCTACGTTAACACCGTACTAACTCGAATTTACAGAGCAAATCCGCATCATTTATTTAAATGTTTTAGGAGCTCTTAAACTAAATGGTTTTTAAAAAATGGAGGTATACGAAAACAATGTTCCAAGCAATGGTCACCACTAAAAGATTTAATTTTTTGAAAAAAAAATGTTTAATAAGCAGTTTTTAAAAAATAAATCTGTGGTGTTTATACATACGTGACACTGTCTATTACAATCTGTCCAAAAATCACTTTTGTAGTATTTCAATTATCCGAGGTATTAAACTGATTCGACTTAGCAGACTCACTCTGTGTATGACCATCGATGCATAATTTTAAAGAATGAATGAGCTACCTAATTACACCAAATTTTTGAGAAGACTTCCATATAACACCCTGAATGTCTATTGGGTCTGAAAGATTACAGTCTTCATCTTATTTGAAAAGGTAAAAAGTTACCGTTCTAGAAAAGGCCTTCGCGTTTCTTCCTGTATGACATGTTGCGCAGAGTAAAAGTTAGGTTAACCACCCAATCACGTACACAGTTCACTCTCGACTATATTTATTTTGGAGCATGATACATTTGGTATACAGAGGGCGCTGTTTTGATGTAAAAATAACACCCCCACTACATCAAAACTTACAATGATTCCTTTAAACCTAAGTTAAACATAAATTTATAATGCTTCGTAACATTCAGACCTTTTGTTAATATATCTGCATTCATTTCATCTGTTGGCAAATAAATTAACTTAACACTTTCATTAGATATAGCTTCTCTAATAAAATGATGACGTATATCTATATGTTTTGAACGTTTATGGTATATGGGATTAACAGCCAGTTTTTGCGCACTCATATTGTCATTAAACAATTGAATACAACTTAATCTACCTGTCAATTCACATACTAAATTTCTGAGATATATGGCCTCTTTAGCAGCTTCAGAAATTGCCATGTACTCAGCCTCAGTACTTGACAGTGCTACTGTTTTCTGTTTACGACTTTCCCATGATATAGCACTTCCAGATAATTGAAAAACAAAACCTGTATAAGATCTTCTGTTTTGCTTATCGCTTGCCCAGTCAGCATCTACAAAACCTTGCAAATCTACATCCGATTTCTGGAATATTAATCCATAATTTTTAGAGCCTTGTAAATATTTCAACACCCTTTTAGCACACATCCAATGGGCTTGA
>JABXWE010016875.1:0-19927 GCA_014611495.1 Limonius californicus | reverse complement strand
GCAAAACAATTTCGGTTTTACAAATTATTTTTTGTAAATATTTTGCGCCCCGTATGCGCCCTGTATGCGCCCATTTGCGCCGTTAAAAGCGAGTTCAAATTTTAATTTATAACCGAGTTATTAACAAAAAATTAGGATAATTAGTGTTGCAAGCGTGACGTTGTTGGCGAAACTATTTCGGATTTTACAAATTATTTTTTATAAATATTTTGGGCCCCGTATGCGCCCTGTATGCGCCTATTTGCGCCGTTAAAAGCAAGTCAAAGCTTGAAGTTGACGAAACATTTAGTGTTTTCATTATAACTTAGTAACGAATAAAAATTTGAAATTTGTTTGGATGGCGCAAATAGGGCCAAATTGGGCACAAAACGTTCTCAAGCGAAAAAATTTAATATTTACAAATTATTTCGCCAGCTTTGGAAAGTTGGCGAAACATTTAATTTTTTCTTAATAACTCGGAAACGATTTAAAATACAGCATTTATTTTTAGGGCGTGAACGTTGGAAAGTGAACTGCAGCCAAAATAAAAGACAATACGTATACAATACCACAGAAATAATATTTATCTTCAACTTTCTGGTTTTAAGAAAACTAGATAAACCGTGACATCGGGATTGTATGCTCTATATTCTTAAAGGATACTAGTTTATAATATGGTGAAAGAATTGCATTAAGTTAAGTTTACATATATCATAAATGTAGATTGATACCATATTTTAGCACTACTTTTGGTAATCTTGCATTAGCAGGTCTTGTGATTTTTTCACTTCAATTCAGTCTTACATATGGAAAGATAATTTCCTTAAAAGTGGTCCTTTACCTCATTGTGGTTGTGGACAAAAAAGTAGAAGACAAGTAACACCAGGATCATGAATAATATTTGAAACATTTTAAAGAAATCTTGAAACGAAGTCTAAAATCTTGAAAAAATCAAATATTCACGGAATTTAAAAATATTGATAGTTGTAAAGAAAATTTCTAACGACTGAAATTCGTTTTAGGTATGAAAACTCACGTATGGAAAATAGGGTAGTTATATAAGAAACTTGAAGAAAAGTTAAGCAGCGACAGACGATATAAGAATGAATTTTTGGACAATTCTAAAATTCATGGAATTTAAAAACAGTATAGTCATAGAAGAGTAGGAAAATAGAACATTTTACAGCGGCACACCCCAGGAAGTTGGTCATTATGTGTGCAAAAACCAAACACCCCCAAACAAAAATAATATCAATTACAGCAACAACAACAACAATAACAATAAGGAACCATTTGTGGCGCCCCCCCACGACGGTAAAGAGAAGAAGAAGGGCCGCTTAAGACGAAATGAGTTGACGAAATAGAAGAACTAATTGGAAACTAATGGATGAACAAAACCCAAAATCGACAGCGTGGTCGGAACAGGGGGAACCTCTGCTCGATAATGAGATGGAAGAATAATTATTATAGTCATAAAGGGAAACTCCACCTCATTAAAATTTGTTGCAAATGGATAACGTAAAAATGACCCAAAATAAGCTAAGAGCTTTAGAATTAGCGTTTTCTATTGTCACCATAGCTATGCTAATAGGCAAACTTTCAACTTGGGGGTCTTTTGTGTGATTGGTTGTTCAATAATAAAATTATTTTTTGATGTTCCGAATTTCATGCTACACTTAAAACAAATTTAAGTTAGCAAGTATATTCTTGTATTTCTAGTTGTACTTGTATTTACAAATTCGGTTAATATCTAAACTTTCCAAGATTTTAAACTTTATCTGCATTTTTTTTTGTATATTCAGTTTTACTTATATACGTTGAATGATCCGCTTTTTTTTTCTCTACCGACTTTTCCAAACATTTTAGGTTGAAATTATTCCTTTTCTGAATGTTTATTAAATAAAAACTTTATTCTATGCATTCTATGCTATACACACAAAACAAATATGGAAATGTATTTTGAAGCTGTACAAAATTCTGATCTCGTTTTAGGTTTTCTTAATTATTAAATAATTCTTGGACTAACATCAGTATTGCGGCTTTTCTCTTTTTTTATGCATATATAAAGTATGTATTTAAAAAATACATTTGATTTTTTTTTCTTATTTTAACAGTTCCTAGGTAAACGTTATTTTCCAATTCCGACGCTTTATATCTAAAATAATTTTCTCCACGACCACTATGGAATTTCACAATTCTGAAATCAATATTGATAATAGAAAGTTAACATTCTAAAACTTGTAATGGAATAAATATTTTTAAACACTTTCCAGCTTATGCATGTATGTATTTCATTCCATCACTAGTTATGGAATGAATATTCCGTAACAGTATAACAAAAAAACAGTTGGTCTGGGAATACATGACTAACAATTGACTTGAAACGTCATACTTTTGCAATTTCTTTGTAAATATTTGTTCCGAATCTTATTAATTTTATTGTATTTATTACATATCTTGTGGTCGTGGAGAAGTATAGTCTGCTACTCGGCTGGGAATGGAAATTCGATGCTCGTGGTTCCTCACGCTCGCCTTCGGCTCACGTTCGGAAGATTCCACTCGCATCGAATTTCCATTTCAACCTCGTTACAGAATGTACTATTCCATTGCAAATAACTGAACTATATTTACAGTTTAGATCTTTATCATTTCCTAACTTTGTTTCAACGTTCTGTCAACATGCTTTGCTTAAGTAAACTTTCTGTACCTTTTTCTTTTTCGCCACACTCACAATAAAGTATTTCAGAATGTTTTTCGGGAAGTTTTCTCTTGTTGGAATATTTATTACACACATATATTATTTTTCGGATTTCAATATTCAGTCAGAATAAAAACGCATTTGCAATACATAGGTATTTGAAACTGCAAATTCATTTTTTTTATATTTTCAAGGTATTACCTTTTTAATATCCAACTGTAGTGAGCAGAACAGCCAGTATGTTAATGCCTAAGTTTTTGTCGTGCCTACATTGAGTTCTACAACTTCTAACAACCCAGCTAAAATGTTTTGTAGGAAATCTACGTAACGTTATCTAATTAAATTTTCACGGAAGAAGTGTGGTCCAATAATATGAAACTACTACTAGGAACTACGAAACATCAAACGTTTACAGAAAAAAAACTCTTTGAAAATGCATAACACGTATCCAGTGCGGATTTTCTTGTGGGTAATAGTACGAACTTAAACACATCGTGCGCCAAAGTAACGAATGGAATAGTATGTTGCTTTTAGAATTCTTCAGAAGAAGAAGTTCTGCTAATACCGATATTCATGCTCAGATCTCTTTGAGTTACATGGAGATTTTCATTCACTGCCTTTAACACAGCTGGTTTATTTTCTGAACCTACATCTTCTGGAATGAACAAATTTACCTTCATTTCTTAAAGAAATTTCAGGGCGTTTTCAGACGTTGGGATTCTAGTTAGATAGCACTTGATTTAGCAATTTATAGTAACAGCTGAACTTCCGCGTTATTTACTAAAAAGATATAGAACATCTGTTGGGTTGTGTCAACCACTTTAATGGGCGACAACTTTGCTAGCCCACCCTTTATGTAATAGCCCACCCTTTATGTAAGCACGATATTGGACAATTCTAATCTACACAGAAGTTTCCGTATGCGACGCTCTTATACTAAAATGCAGTTATATTATTTTTTTCCTTGGGGATTACTAATATTTTTTTTCTTTTTCTGCTTATAACAAAGTACAACCTTTTTTAGAGTAGTTGTCAGTTATTTTCATTACTTTTTACAAAAATATTTGTGTCTTTTGCAATCAACAGTCAAGAAAATTGCATTTAATAAAATTATCTTATTACTATATCAGTAGTTATATTTTTAAAAATTTCCAACTTGTGTATTATTTCTTAACAACAGGTTGTATAACTCATCTGATGATTCTATGAAAATCTTACAAAAACTGTTGTTTGGAATGTTAAGTGTATATTTATTAAACATAAACTGTAATTATTTGTTTGCAACTTTTTCTGCATTTAACACCTAAAACTATTTCTAAGAAAATTCTAATACCTGCTCACAACTCTATGATTTCTATTTTAATGATAGCGCTTTTGCAATAAGTTACAACACTCGCTCTGAGCATTTACATAAAACAAAATTAAATATCAGGAGAAAAATGGTCGTTTGGAGTACCTCATTGGAATTAGTCACAATTGAAGCTTATTACTTGAAAAGGGTCCATAAAGCACCATAAAAGAATCACTTATCAAGACGAGAATGGCCATAAATCTTATGCAGACCAATGTGGCCAAAAAGGCCAACCCAAGAACCCATCAAGCAAATTAGGCTAGGAGCCCATGTCCTGTAATACCCAGACTTATTTTGCTGATAATGTTTCATTTTCAAGAACCTATCTACAAGTTCTTGCAAAAATTGCATAGACTAAAATATATTCCATGTATAAAACGTAAGCAGAAAGTGATTCCGTAATTTAGTACGAAGGGAACTTACTTTCGCCCATCTGTATTAATAAGATTTAAAGAAATAAATAAATTAAATATATTTTATTTTTTTAAATATTAAATATAACGCATTCTATAATGATGTTCAAATTCAACAAATATTTAGACTTTGTTAACGTTTCGAGGGTTTGGTGTAAAGTTTCTTGTGTTAAATGCACTTGCTAATTATAGATAATCTCTATACGGAAGCCCAAAAAATTGGACAGGCCAGGCGTCGGTTTGGCTTGGACGTCGGCCGTCACATGAAGGTAAACGGCGCCTCACGAAGAATGCGACTACTTGGTCGATAGTAAGAGACGGCGCGGCGTTTATGTTGTCACAACCCTTACAGCTATTAATTATCGCTCTATATATCATGATACCAAGAGAAAATGAAAGGATTGGTTTCTTACTCTCTCATTACCAAAAAAAGTCAATATACAAACAACGCCAGTCTTGGACGTCTAGGCCAGTCTAGGAAACAAAAAAGTTGATCAGATCTGTCTGTGGGAATGTAGGTTCTGCCTGTGTAGGTCTATGTCATACATAGTATTTCTGAAATATGTACCATCAATTGCCGGACGACTACAGTACCTTCATAGAATGCAAACGACAATGAACTTCTGCAAAGTTCCTGGCGAAAATACACCGTGTTAATGTATCAACTGGCTAGAGTGATTTTTCTTCATATCATTCACACAATTTAACATTTGTATTTAAATTTTGATTTACAAATATTTTTTGCAGGTGGCCGAAGTCATAATGGTATAGAAACTAGGAAAACCGCAGTAAGAAACAGCGTTATATCGGCCTTACTCGATCTTACTGATAATTTCAAAGCTATTTGAAAATCTATTACTCAGAAGGTTCAAACCAATAATAGAAAGAAAATAACTGATACCAACACACCAGTTTGGATTCTGAAACCAACATTCCACTGTATAGCAAATTCACAAGGTAATAAATACCATGAAGAAAAATGTTGAGGAACTCCGCCTACGAGAGATAAAAAGACTAAAGACAGATATAGTTATACTAATGGAGACCAAGAAAAAAGGTACAGGAGAAGAAATTCTAGGTAACTATTACCGTATATGTAGTGGGGTACCAAAATACAAAAACGCAAAAACCCGAGTAACTATATTATTTAGGAAAAAATGGAATAAATACATATATATCTTCTTTTGAACAATATAATGAAAGAATAATCAGAGTAGACATTATAATATATGAACAACCAACAGTAATATTGGGCTTATATGCAATAAATGATAATGCAAATAGAGATGAAAATGATACCATTTTTGATAAGTTATCAGATATAGTAGATAGTATACCTGTCCACAAAGAACTCATCATCGTAGGAGACCTCAATAGCCGTGTTGGAAAAAAGGAAAACGACACAGTAGGGAGCTTTGGAGAGAACACGAAAAACGATAATGGCGAATTGACTGATTAACCTCTGTAGAGAAAATGAATGCATCATAACAAACACATTTTTACGACATGCGGACATCCACAAGTATACATGTATAGACCCTACAAGAAACTTAAGATCAATAGTAGATCTTCTCATCGTGAAAAAGAAAAGAAATTTCCAAGTAAAGGACATCATAGTATATAGATAAGCACAATTTGCCAGTAACCACCATATGGTAATAGGTCATCTCACATATACATATAAGAAAGAAGGAATGCCGCCGCAAGAAGATACCGAAAAGATGGAAGAGATAAACGGAAAAGTATTTAAAACTGAACTACTCAAACAATTTAGTACTAGGTGTCTATACAAAAATAGATTGGAAAATAAACTAAACATGAACAAAGACGGAACACCGGAAGAAATGTACAAACATTTTAAAAAGTCATTTTTGAAGCAGTGACGGGGGCACTAGAAACTGAAGACAGGAAAAAGAGGTTTAAGGTTTAGAGGATCTAATCAAAGAAAAGAAAAAAGCGTATATGAGATGGATATCTTCACAAACGCCCCAAGCAAGAGAAGAATATGTTCACCTTAGAATAGAACTAAAAAAACAGAGTAAGAGACGAGCAAAACGAATACTGTTACAGACTATGCAATGATATACACAATACCCTAGCATATAACAGATCTTTCGTAGCTTGGAATACAATAAAGAGAATAAGAAATAGTAGGAACACAAAAGACATAATACAGACAATATCGTCGGAAAATGGATAGAACACTACTCCAAACTGCTACAAGAAAATAGGAAGGAAGATCTAAAGGATGAAAAAATTTCAGAGACTAGTAAAGAAACGGAAATTACTGAGAATGAAATACACAAAGCACTTAAAAACAGAAAGTAACAAAACCCCTGGCCCAGGAAATATAAAAATGGCGTTGCTTAAGTATGAAGGAAGAAAACTTAGACAATATTTAATATAATAGAAGAAGGATATGAAATTCTCCAAGAATTGAGAGAATCATATCTTAGTTCAATATATATAAAGGGAAATAAACAACAATGTTCTAATTACAGTGGCATAAGAGTGTAATCCCATCCATATCTAGGCTTTTTGCAAGTGTAATAAAAAACACAATAAAAGAAGAAGAAGTAAACTTTAGTGAAGAACATAGTGGGTTCAGGAAAAACCGATCATGCTTAGACAGTATACGTACAATAAGCCAAGTTACTGGAGAAAGTAAAGAAAAACAGAAAGACACGCATGTAGCGTATGATAGCATACCGAGGTCTCTAATATGCCAGGCTATGAGAAGAGTAAGTAAAGGAGAAGTGGATAAACATAGTAAAAAGACAATATGCAGACAATAAACTGAGAATAAAAATAGAAAAAGAGTTACCAGAAAAATATTATCAACAAAAAGCTTAAAACAAGGATGCAGTCTATCATGCCTACTTTTTAATATAGTGTACATAGAACAAGCTCTAGAAACATGGTATAAAAAATGTGCGGTAATAGGTATACAAATAGAAAACAGTACGCTGCATTCTCTACTCTTTCAAACGACAAAGTCATATTTGCACAAGATCAAGACGACATGGAGTACATGCTCCGAAAACTAAAAGAAGAGTTCGAAAAATGGGGTTTGATAATAAACTTCCAAAAAATCGAATATCTATGTATTGGAGAGGCAAACAATTTCTATATAGACGGACAGGAAGTTAAACACTGGGACAACTTTAAATACCTAAGCTACAAACATCAGCTCCACAGGCACATGCGAAAGAGACATTTCTTCAAGAATTGCAATGGGCAAAATGGTCAGGAAATTTTTACATGGAATATTATGGTATGAAAATATAAATCAAGGAACGAAACTACACATCTTTCGGCGCGGCGACAAACACAAACCAATAGAAATAAAATACGGACAGTAGAGCTAGACTCTATGAGAAGATCCTAAAAGTAACTAGAAGAGACAGAATAAGAACAGAGGAGATCTGGAGAAGAATGGGAGTAGAACAATCAATTACCAAAACCTTAGAAAACAGAGCACTGCAATGGTATGGACACTTAAAAAGAATGCCAGAACAACGTTGGTCAAGAAAAGTTACCGAATGAACTCCGTTTGGCAGAAGAAAAAGAGGAAGACCAGCCTTAAGTTGGGAAAGATATATAAAATCGATAATCCGAAAAAGGGATAAGAGAAGGAGACTAGGGAAACAAAAAAAAAACAGAAATCCTAAGAGGTAAAAGCTCATAGAAGAAGAAGAAAAGTCTTGAGGAGAAAAACCTCTGCTCAGCAATCTTCTTAGATGTTGCCCAGGCTTTTGATAAAGTGTGGTATCAAGCCAGAAGAGGAATACTCCGACTTATACGAAATGAAGGCAAGGGTACCACAAGCCCGGTACTGAGGCCAATACTGTACTTATTGTACACCAACGACATCCCGTCAATCAACGAGACAACAATAGCCACGTTTGCAGACGACACTGTAATATTAGCGATAGCCGAAAGAACTGAAGAAACGGCAGACACATTACAACAAGCCCCAAACCAGGTAGATATAGTTCTTACGATGAGCACTTTTCAGTTTCGGATTAGCGCTTTATTCGCATACCACAAACTGAACGCATTTCTGTCTTTGTTAGTTGCTTGCAGATTCATATTTCCGACAAAGACGTATGTCGTAGTGCCATCTGCGAACGAAACAACACCAACACTGTACGTGTGACATATTCTGTCGGCTGACACATTTAGTAGAAAGAAACAGAGATACTTGCAGAATGTTGCGTTTCTGCATCCAAAGGGCACTACATATGTCAATATTTTATTGTTCAGAGTTACCTTGTTGTTTATTGCTGAAATTTATTTTATACACTTTGGGAATCTTTATTTTGCTGGGAAATAGTTTTGTAGATATCCCGGTTTGTTTTGGTTTGTGGAAATTGGTATTAAGAGGTTGAAGATAAGTTAATAGCATTTTCGTTATAAAACCATTAAAAGGTAATTGCAGATACTGGAATATATATATATATATTCTTGAAAACACGATTGTACTGAGCCAGTTCAACATCGGCAGCAACTAACTTGCTGTTTAGCTATTGTAAAAAGAAAACGCTGTTAGAAATGTTCGGAAATTTTTTGAATGCGCAGTGTCAACAGTTTGTGTTAAATCTATTCGATTATTTTACGCACGAAAAAGACAATTTTGGCCCATTACGCGATGTTGTAGCGGTTTGGGAACGAGTTGCAATGCATTAAAAATAAGTTTACCCACCATACGGAAAATCATGCAGCAAAGGAAAAACAACCTTCCATTAATAAAAACAGTGCACAGCTAAAGAAAAAATTTAAAAACTGAAGAGATGCTCGAAGCATTAAGAATGACAGTTAGAGATGTAGTGTACAGAGTGTACGTTGAAAAAAGTCATTGTACATTTTACTCATACTGTTTTACCATTTACTATTTTCAAGAATACATTTCAGTAACTGTAATTACAAGGTTCCCAAAGTGTATAAAATAAATTTCCGCAATAAACAACATTGTAAATAAAAACCCTTAGCTAATTTTAGAAAATAAAATATTGCCATATAAACCTCCAAAAACCAGATGGAAATACCGTTGTCAACTGTGGGGTTGCGCCAACAAAACTAACATCAAACAAATTAAAAATTTCCAGAACAAAGTGTTGAGGAATATCGGAGATGCACCCTGATACGCTCAAAACAGTGATACCCACAGGGATCTAACGATAAAAACCTTGACGAAGGAAATAAAGCACCTTGCCCAGAAACATGTGACCAGGCTTCCTCACCACGTAAACGTCGAAGTAATCCAACTCCTCGACAATACAGATCTAATGAGAAGGTTCAAGAGGACCAAACGATTTGAATTAGTGTAAAGAAACGTGAAAGTGTCAGTGAAAAAAAACAGAGCAAAAGTGAAGTGGTAAAACATGAAAAAAGTGTTGCAAGACAGAATTGAGAGGACACCAGTTGGTGAATTCTTAACATAACCATTTAGTTAATTTAAGTTATATCAAAATTGCTAGTTAGTCTTTTAGGCTAGTTGTGATGTATCACCTTATAACTAAAAAAAAAGGTGGAGATTTCATAAACCTACAAGTATGTGGTTAAAGGCGTGTTAAATGTTATTTTTATCCCCTTTCTTCCAACTTGTCATATTTTTTAAGTTTGTTTTAAATTGTTAAATTCTCCGACTCGGTCATCAGTTCCTCTATCATTTTTCTGGCTTGTCCAATGTCTTCCGATATTAAAACTATATCATCTTGCAATATTGAGCGCATCTTTTTTTTCCTCTATGGTTTTTTCAATTCCTTGCGTATTGTAGTGTCGTAAGTCCTTCCTTAGTTCTTTAGATATCCTTTTGTTTAATTCTCTGTATTCGTTGGAATTTGACTTTCCCTTTGAAGGGAGATTTCTTCTTTCTTCTATTAGTTTTTGTATTTGCGCTAATCTTTCCTTCGTTCCTTATTTTATTTCCTTTAGTGTTACATTCATTTAACGCCCCGGTGACAAGTTTTAATATCTGGTCGTTAATTTCGTTGACATTTTTGTTTGAGATCTTTAATTGTTTAAGTTTAATATCTAATATGTTCCTGTATTTTTCACTAGCTTCCGGAGTCCTAGCGGTTTTTATTTGCCTTTGGTTGATCATTTTATTTCTTTCATTCTTTGTGTTTATTTTTTGTACTGTGGCTGTTCAGAACAGTTACATCTTGTATGGTATATTTTTTATCAGTCATTATGTAATCAATTTCGTTTTCTGTGTTGCCGTCAGGACTTTTGCAGGTCCATTTTCTGTTTTTGTTCTTCTGAAAGAATGTGTTCATTATATACAATTGGTGCTGTAGAGCAAAGTTCAACATTGTCTGGCCTCTGTTATTTCTCACTCCTAATCCATGTGTTCTAATCGCAATTTCTAGGACATCTCCTTTCTTCCCTATTTTCGCGTGTAAATCTCCTATTATCATTGTAAGTTGTGTTGGATTTTCTTCCTTGAACTACGGGAACTACGGCTTTAATTCTTATCCGACAGATTTTCATTTTCAGATTATTCCCGGCTAGAAAAATCTCATCGAGCTCAGCTGGGATCGAACATGCGTTCCTCGGATCTATAGGCAACTGAGCTTAGTATTAGACCTCCGAGGCCGGCTCGCCGAAGAGATGCTCGACAAGCAATACATTTTTAAAATAAAATATTATCGGTAGGCATTTAGTATATATTGTTGGCAATTCTGAGAATCTAATATTCCTCTAAGGAATTTGAATTCGTATAGGGTAATTTTTTTATTTCTACTGTCTTGGCAAGCATTTTTCCCAGCGAAATATATTACAACTAAAAAAGAAGGACAAGGAAATGGCGGAAAAGTGCCTTCTATATCTTATATGCAAGCCACTGCATGATTAGATTTGGATACAAATTTACTAAATCATGACCTGCAAGAAAAAATACAACCACAGAAAAATATAAATGAAAATATTAAATAACTTTATGGCTACGAAAAGAAAAATTGCATAAAATTGCTTTGCCTTTACCGAGAAGTATTTACGGACATAAATTTACAACTTCACAACTGTAGTAGTATATTCGGGTGCTCTAGTCGTCTTTTAATTTATGGCACTCATTTTAGAATCATACTGTACGTAATCGTTAATACCTCTGAAAAGGTCACTATGAAATGCGGAAAATTGACCTTCTTCATGGTAAAACCAACAACAAATTACCTAAAGAATTTTTTAATCAATTACTATTTCGGTGTTTCATTTTAGTGGCCGTTAACACCCTTCAAAACACTCAACAGTTTGATGATAAATAAGACCCAGCCAAAAATTCTACCTTCGAATTGGTTGTACATGTTCGTGAACTATCTTGGGGGCCGAATTACCAAGTAAATTGAAAACCTACCCAAGAAAAATATCTACGAAATTATATCTGGAAGAAAAGTGTTTAAAAGTATGGTGTGGTAGGATCGCTCCCTGGCGTCGATGGCCATAGTAGCAGAAATAGGCCGACGTTAAATAAAAACAATCAAACAAAAGTATCCAGGCGAAACAATATCCATGACAATAATATTCGGAATAATACAGTACCTGTCAAAAATGTTGATTATTATAGTAGTATTTTAAATTATAATCAACGTGTTTTGATTATTTTATTAGAAATCTTATTTAGAACAATTCAAAAAATAATATTCAAAATGCAACTAGAAACCTGTTAAAATTGTGAATATTATTTTGAATTATTAATTGCTTAGAATTCCATGAATTTATTACAGGTGTTTTTATTTCGTTTTCAAAAGAGACTAACACAGTAAATAGATCAAGAAATATCATGACACCATCTTACACCAATAATGTAGTAAATCCTTATTCCTTGTCATCATTAAGCATCCTGTATAAAATGAATTTGCAGAATTCAAACTAAACAATTAACATATGTTTAAAAGGTTTTGTGTTGATATTGATTCCTCCGGATTTCTCCAGACTTTTTCGTCTGCGATATTTTTTCATCTGGGTTGTATTCTTCAGAGATATTTTTTGTCTAAATTTTTATTATCGATATTATTTTCTCTCAATATTTTGCTTCTAGATAGCTTTCCCACGGTATACTTCGTCTAGATGGGTTTTCCTCTAAAACCCAGATAATTTTTCCATAACCATTATTTTCCTTAGCATGTTTTCATTAACATTTATATCTAAAAATGTTTTCAGTGGAAGTTTGTTTATGAATTTCTTCCCAGGTGGCAGATATGATGTAATCAAAAAAAAGTAGCATAGAAAAAATGTCACGGTCAAAATGTCACCCGGAATAAATGTCATCTAAAATACAATCACCCAAAATCAATGTTACCGGAAATAAAGTCACCCGGAATAATTGTCACCGGAAAAAGTCAACCGGAATAAATGTTACCGGAAATACAATCACCGGGAATCAATGTTACGGGAAATAAAGGTACCCGGAATAATTGTCACCTAAAATACAGTCACCCAAAATCAATGTTATCGGAAATAAAGCCACCCGGAATAAATGGCACCGGAAGAAAGTCACCCGGAATAAATGTTACGGGAAATAAAGTTACCCGGAATAATTGTCACCTAAAATACAGTCACCCGCAATCAATGCTACCGGAAATAAAGTTACCCGGAATAAATGGCACCGGAAAAAGTCACCCGGAATAAATGTTACCGAAAATACAATCGCCCGGAATATATGTCACCGGAAAAAATGTCACCCAGATCATAAAGATATAGAAGTGTAAATGTAATACATGTGAAAATGGGAAGTGCTGGTAGAGATGTCATAGGTTTAGCAATTTAATGCGAACGAAGCATTCTACAATGTGGCTTCTAATAAGTAAAATGCACCAAGAATTACTAGAAATAAGCTAGATAGCAGGATAATAAAAAAAAACTGACAGAATACCAGCATTCATAGAACAGATTGCAAGCATTGTGTCAGGAGTATCGCGATGCCATGCGAATTTGAGATATTTTAAGGGCTAAAAGTCACAATCTTGGACAAAGAACAATATTAGATTAACTTTATATTACTTATATTGCTTATTAATATTACTCTTATATATCAAGCGCTTAGATATCATATTCTTTTGTACTTATTATAATTTTCTAATTTCAATTAATGAAATAATAAAGAAATAAAGGTGAAATCAATTTCCTTCTGTCTATATACCGCTAGTTCCGAAAAGGCGGGTTAAAACTATAAGCAGCAAAATCAAAGTAAATGATATTTATTTCATACGACATTTTTTCCGGTGGCAATTTTTCCAGATGAAATTTTTTTCGGTGTCATCTTTACCGCTACATATTTCCCGGATCATATTTTTCCGGTGACATTTGTTTCCCATCATATTTTTCCATGGGTATTATTTCCTTTAAATGTTTCTACGTGAATATTTTAGCTTTAGATATTTTGTCGGTGAATAATTTTAAATCTAAATATATTTTCTCATGCATGCTACTTCATGTGATTATTTTCCCTCTCCCAATATGTAAAGGAACCCCTGATAATCCCCCCCCCCAAATGTTATAAAGATTAAATTTTAAAAATGCACAAGATTGTGATACTTAAGGTATAATTTAAGCCTGTTACCAGTTTTTAAAAACTAATATAATAATTCTTTTCTTCTTCTGATTATAGGCCAATTTAATAATCTAAGAAGTTTTTAAAAAATCATGCTGAAATTTCAATCTGGCGCACACTAGAATATATTCTACCCAAAGTGAAGTGGTTTTTTAATGCAAAATATAGTATATTCTAGTATTCTTCTATAGCACGGCATAAATTCAACTTTAGTTTCACCACATATTGCCTAAAGTGAAAGACAAAGAAAGAAACAGTAATAACAGCTTGAAATGCGATCCCCTAATTGGTGAAGTGAGGTCAAGATATATTTTAAGTAATCTGATACCCTGTTTGCTCGCTCTATTCTTGCGAGATCAGAAATATTTGCATAGATATATACGACCCGTTTGATTATTGCAAGAATTATTATTGAAACTTAAAATTGTCATACTATGAAAAACTGCCACCAAAAGTGAATAATATCTCTAATTAAATAGAATGGCTTGAAATAAACGTTCTTCAACTTGAAATTTATTTTATTCCGAGATAATTTTAACACCATAAATGCTTCTTTCCTAAATTCGGGTTATTCGAGTTGCAATTTCAAGGTTACATAACAAGCAAGTTCGTGGAAAGCATGTCCAGACCTGTCGTAAACCAAGCAAAATTCTACCTGAAATCTAAATTTTAGGAGAGCGTTCTTTTTTTCGTGCACCTCGGCGACCCTTTTAGTAAATCTCAAAGACAAACAAATACCCCTCCTCCGCGGGCACAGCTCCCGTTGGCCCAAATCTTTGCCTTTTATGGTCATATTCCCTTTCTGAACAAGTATCGCCAGTGTTCGTCGCGCCACAAAAAGAAAAAGCAATAAAGTAACGTAAACTACCACGTGCAAAATCACTTCTTGCAAACGTTTACAATAAATCTACACCCGCTTCAAGATTGAAAATGTTTACTTTTTCCCAGGCATTGGTAATCCATTTACCGGGCTGGTTTTTTCTTATACAAAAGGACTGACCACCGTCGGAGAAGGACAGGTATAAAAGGGCCTATGAGTCATTCTAGACCACATTGCAGGTGTCACAGAAAGCAGCATTGAGCTTCTTGAAGCCCATTTCAAGGCTACCTTGTCCACGTAACATAATTAAGGTGGTGTCCAATACTTCTCTCTAGGCCTAGGGAACCCGTCTCAGCAATAAGAAGGAACAGTTTTAAACGTTAGATATCCAGATAGCAGGTGTTTGCTTGCTGCGTTAGATTGTAAAGTCATAAAATATTGGTCATTGATAGTATATGAGTCACGCAGTTTCGTGTATTGTTTCAACTTTTTCATAAATTCAGGTGGTAGGGCAGGTCGTTGCTAACAGTCGTAAAAATATCCGAATGGATGTTTTGGAGCGCTAGTTACAGAAGCTGAACTGAAAAATATACCTTCGCTATAAAATACTTCCGGAAATTTCCTCAGAAAAAATCATTACGATATCAAGCAGTACAACAAATACCTGCTCGAAAAATTAATACCCCAGAAGAAACGCCAAAAAAAGGTTTTCAGAAATAATATGTATAATGTATCCAGAAATATGCTCTAAAAAAACATAAACGGAAAAAATACCTAAGGAAAAAATACCTACGGAAAAAATAACTAGGAAAAAATACCTAGAGGAAAAAATACCTACGGAAAAAATACCGAAAGCATAGTACAACAATTTCTATTCCTTTGTACCAAGAATATTATTATTCCATTACCATAAGTATCTTATGAGATAAGGGTTTTTGGTTACGTAAGTAATAAATAGACATCATTAGGAAGTTTAAACAACAAACAATATAATGATAATGATAAGAAGGGATTAACAGTCTTTCCCAGCAAAATAGAGTAGAATAGAATTAGGAAATATGTATAAAGTCACCCCACATTTCAATCATTGTTCAGTTTATATTCGTTCTCATTGCAATTATATTTTTCTTCTGTGCGCCATGAAAATTATTACGTCGAATAAGGATAAAAATAAATTATGTCTACATGGCTACACGTATACTGTAGATGTTAAATGTCGCGAGTTTATTCGGGTTTTCACTAGGTATTTTTTCCGTAGGTATTTTTTCCTCTAGGTATTTTTTCGTTAGGTATTTTTTCCTAGGTATTTTTTCCGTACGTTTTTTTTCCTTAGGTTTTTTTTCCTAGATTCCTAAAAAAATATACTTCAACAAAAAATCTCCGGTATAAAACTCTCGAAGAAAAAATTCCCTGGAAATAATCTAGTGTAGTGAATAAGCCATAAAAAACAACCATTACAAATGCACTACAAAAGTTTCAACAAAAAAAATACACTGAACTTCCCCCGAAATTCCCCTAGACGAAATACTTGTAAATGTCCGGTATAAGAAACTACAGAGAAGATATATCAGAAAAATACCATCGGAATAAGTTTGTTGTATTAAATATTCTGGAAATGGTATATTTCCAGATACAAGAAGACTTCCCCTATTACATTTATACTCCAATAAAAAACTTTGGAGGTAAAGCCCCTGAAAGATATCGGGGGTAAAAGATACCAGTGGAAAAATTCGTGCCTCTAGATTAATATCCTTGAAGCGAGTCCGCTGGAAGTATTTCCGGTATAAGAGAATGTAGACTGCAAAAAAGTCCTCAATCTCAGAAAGATTACCTATGGTACATTATATCTCCAGAAGAACATTCTAGACGTGCCTCAGAGAAAAAACATAAACATAAGGTAGGTACACTAAAAAAAATAATAAGTCCGTAGAACTATATCCGGCGTAAGAGAAAATATTGTTGAAAAGAAAAACCTTTGCAAAATATTCTAAATGTGATGTATCCAAGAAAAATGACTCCAAGACAAAACAACTAAAAGCAAAAACCTAGCAAGTATACCCCCGAAAAGAAATAATATTCTAGGTATAAAATACCTTTGGAGAAAATACCACCTGACAAACATTTTCGATGAAAAAGAAGATACCCCTCGATCTCAGAAAGAATAACCATGGACTTCTGTTGGAAACTACATTTTTACGGAAATAATATCCCTGGAAAAACTATTCCATAAAGAACAATTCGGAGGCAAAAGAAAATATAGTCTCTGAAGGAATATTTACGATATAAAATAGTATCCTCGATATGACATATTTCCTGTAAAAAACGAGTACCCCTGAAAAAACAGCACCAATATATGAGGAAATAGTCTGATAAAAATTTCCTTGTCCTCAAAAACCCCAAAAATAAGCTAAATATGCTGTATTTGAATAAGCTACAAAATATATCCGATATAAAATTCTACATAAAAAAACATAGAAATAAGGATCTCGAAATTATAATCGTGATTCTCGTTTGTACCGCTTGCGCAGTGTCGAGCCGCTGTAAGGCAAAGCTAGCAAGTTTGTGCTATGCACAACAATTGTAGGAAAAAAAACCATCGAAAAAATCCACGGAAGAATAATCCAGGAATAAAAATCCATAGAAACAAATCCTTAAGAAAAAAATCCAGGAAAAAAATTATAACTTTAAGATTTAAACATAACATTTTACTACGCTTTACGCTTCTTTAAATATTTGTGTAAAATTCATCCCATTATCAGATGGATTATTATCGGAAGGCGACAGTTTTTGCTTAAACAACTAGTAAATATTTGATTTTCATTAGATGGAACAGAAATAACTTAGCTAAGAATTGAAAATAATTAGTACAGACCATAATTAGATAGATTTTCAGAAAGAACTTAGAAGACAACAGTCTTTGGTTAGACAACTAGTAAATATTAGATTAACATTAGATAGAACAAAAATAACTTATCTAAGAATTTAAGGAGTCTGATTTATAGAATAAAGCCAAAAGAAGTGAAGTGTTTTTCAGAGCAGTATCTTCCAAAATTTGGATTTTTTCCGTGATATTTTTCCATGGACTTTTATTCCTGGATTTTCTTTCCATAGATTTTTTCTTTGGATTTTTTTCCGCTTACCATGCGCAACAGGGCCCGACTCTGCGGGTTACCATGTTGGTGCGTAACCATGCTTAACCTGCCTGGTGTGTGTGCATGTGTAGATGTTTTTATTTATGGTCTTGTTACTCCTATAATGCGACCGTAATACGTGGAGTTCTATTAATTTGATCCCAAATGGAAAATCGAGACCGGGACCCAGTGCCGACCACCCAGGGAATTAGAAAAATTTCCGACCCCAGGAGTGATTCAAACCGAGAAGTGTTCGGACTATTACATCCAAAGCCTGGCTGTCTTACCACTGAGCCATCCCAGCCTTCTGCAAATTATTTCGGAGGTAATATTCCTAGAAACTCAACCCCCTGAAAAATATCTTTGTTGTAAGAGATTATATTACAAATAATCTTCCGGCCGCGCAAAGAATACTTATGGTATGAAACACTCCCGGAGAAAAAACTCGAAAATTATATAGCCGAAACGAGTAACTCCAGAAAGCTGCCTCTGGACGACAAAATATATCGGAACAAATATTCTTGGCCTGAAAAGAATATGTATGGTATAAAGTAGCCTCAAAAATATCCTGAATAGTATGTGTTCACAATTAGCACAGAAAACCGTACCCCCTGAAAAATATGTTTGCTGTAAGAGATGATACACCTAAAACAAAGCTTTTCGATTACGGAATGAATACGCATGGCATAAAGCATTCCCGAAAAAACAACTTGGAAATTGTATAACCGAAACGAGTAATTACCGTAAAATTCCTTCGTTGCAAGAACAAATGCAATTCATAAGATTCCCTGGCCCTCAAAAGAAAAATATAATTCATTCGGAAAGAATAATCCTAAAAAATTCTAGAAAGTGTGCATAAAAAGAGTTATTACAAAATATCTATGAGATAATAGCATTGGCAAAAATACCCAATGAAAAATAGCTTTAGTGTATATTTAGAAAAAATATACCGAAAAATGCCTTCTTTCTCAGAAGGACTACAAAATGAAACTGCAATACTCAATACCCTGGAACAAAATACTCTTTAAAAATATTTCTGATATTTTATGCCGGTACAAATTTGGAAAGGATAAAGGAAGTGGGGACAAGCAGAGGAAAAACCCTAAATTAAATGAAAACCTTGGCACAGAACCGAAAGAAATGGAAGAAGTGGATTAAGGAAATTGGGAGTATGGAACCCACTCCGACGCCCTAAAGGGCAAAAGGCTGTACAGAGAGGAAGAAGGAGGAAATAAAACCCAGAAGAAAAGTGCATCCAGTATATAATACTCTCAAAGAAAATACACTGAAAATAGTACCGCCTGAAAAATATTTCCGACAGACACACCCCGAATACAATATTTCCGAAAAAATACTGCCTAAAAAATACTTTCAGTATAACACAAACAGAAACCATACTGATTGGCCTGAAAAGTGTGGAAATTATTTATCCTAGAAAATAAAAACTTTTAAAATAATAGTACATACACAAAAATATTCTGATAATAATTTTTTCGGACAACATCTTTGGAATCAAATTCCCTTACACAGGGTGTCCTTTAAATGCCTTAAAAGCTTCAGGTAGAATTTTTCCTTTATGAATGCTTAATACAAATCTTCAAAAAAAGTAGGTATTTGGAGCTTAGTTTTTTTGTCCGAGAGTGTTAAAGTTCATATCTTTAAAACAGAATTTAATGGAAACAGTAACGAGAACTTTAATGTTGCACGTATCTGCCGATAAGTGACTGACTGCCACTTGATTATGTAAAGATTAATATTGAGTTGACGCTCTAGTTGCTCTTCTGGAAGTACTGTTAAAAATGATAAGTTTCGTAAATACTACATTTGACAAAAGTGCAAGGCCATGGTATTGTGATGAAAAGCAGAAAATTTGTTTTTCGACATTTGTCAAAATCTTTGATTTACTTATCGGGACGTTTGCATTGTCATTTTCCTTCAGTTCCTGGTTCGTTGTGAGTTTATTTGCGTTTTTCTGTATTCAT
>JABXWE010016872.1:0-52545 GCA_014611495.1 Limonius californicus | reverse complement strand
CATGTAATTCAGTGCATTATTTTAATTTCATTATTTTAACGATGGTATCAAATTTTCCTTCCGCACCAAAGGCGCGGCTAACACGCTCAAAACTATGTTCCGGGGAACGCTCTGATTTGTTCCCCATGTAGAGGTGATTCGGTTGCCTGTCGGTTATCTTCGCTATACGCGATATACCAGGCGAATGGGGCACCAAGCAGATTGTTCCCCATTTAAAGTCAACGTTTGAATTTCGACCGCAGTGTTTTGTGTTTTCGCGCAATCGCGCGTTTGAATTCAAGGACGAAAGATTGGATGTGCGGATGTTCAGTAACAAATAAACTGTTTTGTTTTATGTGCTTAATTTTTAAGAAAGAGGTTAGTGCGTGGAATAAACAAGGGGTGAATCATTTAAAACACATTGCAGAGAGGGCAAAGAAACACAAATCTTCCGTTTCTCACATGAATGCGTGCATGGATTTTAGTGTTTTAGGCAAAGTGGACATCCGTGAACAATTAGAGGGTGCTTATTTGCGACATAAAACTAAGTACAACGAAGACGTGGAAAAAAATCGTCATATTTTGCGGCGGTTAATTATGTGTATTAAATTTTGCGGCGCCTTTGAACTGGCGTTGCGAGGTCACGATGAGACATTAACGTCAGAAAATCCACGAATTTATGTAGGTTTAATCAACTTTGCTGCCGAATTAGACGCTGTACTTGCAATACATACGAAAAGTTCACAAGTGTTTAAAGGCGTCTCAAAAACGATTCAGAACGAATTGCTAGATGCAATGTAGCAAATTTACAAGTAGGAAATATTAAAAGAAACTAAATCTGCAAATTTCATTGCTTTGGAGGCCGATGAAACTACTCATAAACGTCTTTTCCAGCATGAAAAATAGGAGAATGGATTTTATGTACAAAAAATAGGTAAGTTTTTTCTTGTGCCCACTCTCTTTCTTGACTCACGAGCCGCCACTGATGACAGAACGTGTTTCAAGTTTGAATTATTTTTGTATTCTAAGTGTGGTAATGATGTAGCCTTTTCCGCATGCATTTTGTATATGGATATTGCAGTGGGAATGCTCGTGCAGCTGTGGTAGAATATCGGAGAAGGTATCTTCACCGGGAACAGCCAGACTACCGAACATTTGAACGGTTGTTCAGAAATTTGTGTAAAACAGGTATGGTTAGACCACCTCATCGTGTTGGAAGAAATAACGTGGACAATAATGCCGACATTATTGACGCAGTCCAGCAAAACCCATCGACGAGTACTACAAGAATTTCTAGGCAATTAGGTATTACGCAGTCGAGGCAACCGTTCAAATGTTCGGTGGTCAGGCTGTCGCCCGGTGAGGGTACCTTCTCTGATATTCTACCACAGCGACACGAACATTCCCGCTGCATTAGCTATATACAAAATGCATTTATGCATAGTCACGTGCAGAAAAAGGCTTCATCATTACCACACGTAGAAAACAAAAATAATTGAAACTTGAAACACTTTCTGTCATCACAAATTTGCTTTTCTTTGACTTATTTCCTAGTATGACTTGAATGAACAGAACAATTATAAAAACAAAGACATTCTCTGTAACTACGAGGGGTATTTTTATAAATAAGGTCCTATTTTTAATAAGTAGAAAAATACTGTAAATATCATTAAAATATATTTTTTCCATATTCTACATACTTTTATCTACTTTTTTACATAATTTCCATTTTTGTTCAAACATTTGTCATACCACTCAACAAGGTTTTGAATTCCGACATCAAAGAAATCCGCCGCCTGCGAAGAAGCCCAATCCATGACTGCAGTTTTCACTTCTTCGTCGTCGTTGAACCTTTGATCACCAAGGAACTCTTTTAAGTATCGAAACAAGTAAGGTGGATGATCCAGTTGTTCCCATCCAAAAGACCTGATTAGACCTTGTGTTTGTGCAGAAACATGTGGCCATTTCATTCACTGTTCTTGCCCTCACGAATCGAATTACAGATCGTATCTCAAAGTCGGCGGGCGACTCAATTTTCTTAAACATTATAAACTTCTACAGCTCAGCACACAGACAGACGATACGGCTGCAAATGGCGTCTAAACGCGCGCAAAGCATGCTGGGAGCAGACGCGCAAGCGCTCTGCGGCGACCGTACGTCATTCTCACTCTCATTCACAAACGGACTTTATTTAAAAAATACCCCTCGTATATAACGGTTGGAAATAAGACATGGGTTTATTAACATTTTTTGCTTCGTGTAACATCCCACCCTTAAGGTTGGAACACACCTTTTGAATCGCCCTGTATGTATCACATGTTAAGATCATCAAAGATTGGTATAAGCCAAAACTAAAATTGGGATTTTAACTTTATTGCTGTTTGGGTGTGCCACACGCAACTCCAATTTTCTCAATGATCTCATTAAAAGAGAAATTCTAGTCATTTATGGGAATTATATTTTTTATGGTATAAGTACTGTTATTAAAAAAATAATAATAAATGCTTTTTAGGGGAGCGGTTTTGGTCATATAGTTTCTGGTTCAACATGTACTTCAATTTCTACAAGCAATTTCCTACATATTTTAGGATATTTGGTCCACCGAACGGGGATATTTTTAATATGTAATGACAGTTACAGATATCCTAAGAGAGATCTGGAAGATGCTATCAATAAAAGTAAAGTGGTCTTCTAATTTATATTTAATTACTATAAGTGGATGTACTTTACAGAAGTAGTATTAAAAGTGCGGTATATAACCTAGTGTTGATTCTTGAAATAAAGAAAAAAGGATAATGGGGACTTAACATTATTTTATATTACTTAAGAGCGATTTATTTAATAACATTAATCTAATGAGGTTTCCAATAAATTGATTAATTAAGAATGTTGAAGCCTTCTCAGTGTTGATTGCAGCTACGCGTAAAATCGTTAAAAAAGCGGCCTTAAAGCGTAAGATGTGCTGTTTAAATCAGGATAATTTGTGTTTTTCTAATTATTATAATTTACTTGAAGGGATTATAATAATTGCTTCAAAGTACAAATTTGCATTTGTTAATTTTTCGAATTAAATTAAAATTATTTCAGAGTGATATTAATATTAAAGTTTGAGTTGACTGCTGTTCTATCCCAGTGTTTCACAACCTAATTTCATTACAGAACCTTTTAATCACTTTGCAAAATTACGGAACCCTCAACAGAGACTAATTAGCAAGTTTGTTAAGAAGGCATGGAAAGTTTAGGGAAAAATCAACAATTCTTGAATTTAATAAAGTTAGCGAATCTGGAATTTGATTGAACTAACAGAAAAGGTTTAAATGAATTGTAAATTAAAATCGTTAACTTGTTACAATTACGTTATAATACTGAGAAATGCACTTGTATTTATTAGAGTATGAAAAATCTGGTATTTGACCTTATTATCGCTTTAATTTCGATTTGTTATTAGTTTCTGAGAGAATTGTTTTAAATTTGGTATTAATCCCGTGATTTTTCAAAGTTTATTTCTGCATTTTTTATAATTGGAAAGTTTGGAAAATGCACGAAATTTTGTATATACGGAGTGGCCCACCGAAAACGAAGAATACTCGTTTTGTAACACTAAATCTTAATTGTTCGAAAAATGTCCGAGGGGTTAATTCATTTGCCAGTGGAACATGTCATGCGGCTATTTCTGTTTGCCTATCTTCAACCCCAAAATTGGGGTGACCTTCACCCTACATACTATTCCAAAGCTCAGTGAATTTACTTTCAAGGTAATAAATGTCCTGGATCATGTATGGAATGGTTCGACGGCATTGGTTGATCATACGTTAATGTAAATATTTTAAAGTTTTTTTTAGGTCAGCGTCACACCGTATTCATAATTGTCATACTTTTCTTTGAACATTTAAAATGGTTTATTCGATTTCAGAAAGAGTTGAAATAATTGCGGTTTCCTTGAGAAATAATGAATGTGCCAATAGAAGCGCCCAATTGTTCAACCAGTATCATGCAGGTAAGCATGTGAAAAGCAATTATGTCTATGTTAGTGAAAGAATTTCGGGTAACTGGTTCTGCTGCAAATAAAAATAGAAATGATGAAAATCTGATAATAAATGGAGCGGCGCAAATCGCAGTTCTGGGCCACGTTGTTGTCTATCCTACGTTGAGTACAAGGCAAATGGCTATTGTATTGGGCATTAATCGAACCAATACTCAATGAGTTTGCTACAAGAACTCAATGAAGACGACTTTGCAATGTTGTGAAACTATAAGTGAACGGGCGATAAACAATTAAAATTTTCTTTTTGACGTCTGTTATGCGACGAATACACTTTTTTCGTATATGTTAGTCAATTGCTATTATGGTCACTGTTGGTAAGATTTTAATCCGGGGATATTTTAGGAAACACCTTGAAAAAATAAATGTTTGGGCTGGCATTTTTCGCCCTTCTTTCTTAGTTGGTAAATTTACTGGACAGATGTCATTGGAATTGTTACAAGAAAACATTGACAATGTTAACTGATATACAGAATGATGATAATTACCTCGAAGATCATATGATATTCCAACAGAACGGAGCTCCTCCGCATTATTTATTGCTTGTTCGGCAGTATTTGGATCGAAGGTTTCCCCATTAATGGATTGGAAAAAGAGGGGGTATTTAATGGCAAGCAAAGTCGCCAGATTTGTATCCGCTAGTTTTTTAGGGTCATATATTCTTTGAGGCTTTCGCGGTTTCTCGAACTGTCAATATTACAATTTACTTTCGGCTTAGACCGCGGACCGTTACGTGGAGGATAGGTACAATACGTTTCGAAATTTATAATATTGCAAATAGCACTTTAAAGATTTGTATATGAAAAGGATACTAGTTCCATTAATTGTAGTGTAAGTGTAATTATAACAATGGTAATATTTCATCAAATTGCATGATGTTCTAAAACTCTGAACGGTTTAAACAGATATTATTTGTTAACAAACATTGTCTCAAATCCTAGAAGTTTAAGCCATTTTAAGTATATTTCAAGTCGTTATATGTACTAAAGTCTTAATAACATGTCAATATTACAATTTACTTTCGGCCGCGTCGTCATTTGGGAACTACACCCAACATTATCAGGTAAGGACCGACCTGTAGCTTGTCTGCCTTTAAAAGCATTTGGTCTAGAAGTTTGAGCATTCAGTGTTCTATTTACTCTCAAGATGCAAGCTGCAAGGTCTTGCGAAACGTTAGTTTGTATGGGTCCGCAAACAGCTAACGGGCGTAAGCCGATTAAGTATTATTGTCCTGGCAAACAAAATACATCGAGATCAAATCCTTGTCCGCCCCAGGCCTACGAACAAATATTGTTCAAACTTCTAGAGCAAATGCTTTTAAAGGCAGACAAGCTATAGGTCGGTCCTTACCTAATAATGCTGGGTGTAGTTCCCAAATGACGACGCGGTCTAAGCCGAAAGTAAATTGTAATATTGACAGTTTTTAGGGCCATTTAAAGAGTAAAATTTGAGCAACCCCATTTTCAGCAGACCCTTTATTACTGTATGGACACCAGTGGTGCTGATTCAGAACGTTTACTACCCTGGTATGTATTTTGAACTGCATATCCGCGGAAACTAATGCTCAGAATCCAAAAATAAAAACACTAGTCTAAAGCAAATTCATTGAGCTTTCAAAAGGTACTGCTTTGATACCCCTTGCCATTTAAAAATTTGAGGGTAAAAATACCCCCCGATTTTAGTATTAATGTCCCTCTGGCAAAGTAATTAGACCTGTTCAAGCGTCTTTCGAAGAATTGAGGTTTAGTATCAAAAACACGCCTGTTTCGTTTTCGGTGGACCACCCCGTATATACAAATTTTGTGCGTTTTCCAGATTTTCCTGTTGTTTTTAAAAAACACAAATAAATTTTACAAAATCTGCTTAGCTTCGATTCATCAGAATGTGTAGTCGGATAGTATTATAGCAAATAAGATATTCATTCTAAATATACAGAATGTGATTAAACGACATTATCCAGCAGTAATCGTTCTATATCTAACTGGCCCGTTTGCTCAAAAACGAAACGTCGAAAGAGAATTAACTCTTGTTACATTCTAAATTGAAAAATAATAAATTAGAATTCCTCTAGATTTAAATGCGTGGGGACTCCGATTGGGCAGTGCGAATTCGCACTCTAAGTCACAGTAAAATGGGCCAATCGGCCGCGCGTTCGAACCCCGGCTGAGGCGATCGTATTTCATTTAGTTAAGTTTAGGGTGCATGTTGCATGAATGGCTAGTATGTAAGGCACACCCGCACCCCCCTGCAATTATGCGACAGCGATTCCGGGAGGGGGGGGGGTGTATGAATGAATGGAAGAAAAGATTTAAATGCGACCTCTTTCTTTTATGAGGCTGCTTTCTTACCACTAGGCTATTACGTGAACTTAAGCGTGTTCTCGTAAGCATGCATATCAAATCATCGAGGGTTTCAATATCCAGAACAAGTAATTTAAAACAAACAACTATTTTAAGAAATTGCTATCAGGTGCTTTCAAATTCTGCTGTCTTTCCATTTGCAACTAATTCATTTTTCCGGAACGATGATACAAAACTTTTTCATATTTTCCAAGTTAAACTCCTATGCTCGACTTGATTGGAAAACTTCTCCACTCGTCTCTATCTTTCAAATCTAAGATTCTTACAACAATTTCTCCCAGTTTATTTTGCTCGAGGAGTAGTCTCAAGTTGCTTTTCTTTTCCGGCGAAAAAATCTTGTAACCATTCATCAGTTTTCGCCTAGGCGGACGTGTTTTTTCTTGCATTACTCGTTTACGATTCGATTGATCTCGTGGCTCAGAAAATGGCAAGGAGACAAATGATCCAATAGCCATTAGACAGAATTACAAAAGAAATGGATGTTGACCCGCCCGCCCACCTCGATCGCAAAATCCATAATTTAATAACAATAAATCCCCTGCCTCGCGCAAAAGCCCTTAATCACGAAGCATGCGGAGACTTACGAAAAGCCGATTGGATGAATATCAAACGCAAGGCGATCATTAAAACAAGACGTTCCTCGACGTCGGCCGAATTTCCTTTTGCTACTTCTTTCGGCGCCTCGGCACTACAATTTGGGTCAGGGCCAACCAGAGTCGCCGCGGATCTCCCTAATCTAGTTGTCCTAGATTGCTATCATCGCTCGCAATTAACGGAGCAACAGCCTAACTTCATTAGGTCTACAGACAATATTAACGCCTCCAGGTTATGCTCGGGTTGCAGGTTAACGACTCTTGTAATTACGCCGGACCCGACTTCATAAAAAGAAAAAGCTCGTCATAATTGGGAACCGGGACGGATGAACGCGTCGCTCCCGTTTATCGTTACCTGTCTGATATATCCCGGTGAGGGATGCGTCCCCAAGGACTCGACGACGCCCGTTCACGAGATGGATGCATGCGTGTACTCGAGGGAGGAAGGAAATTGGGTTCTCGTTAGGAATAACTAATGGGTCGTAATTAACAACCAAACGGACGAGCCCTCAAAGAAAACAATTAGCGGAAAACGGCGTCCTAAGCTCGAGGGGAATAGCAATCCGGCAAAGGAAACTCCCCGTGGAAGGAAATTAGGTCAACAATTTGAAACGCAACAAAAACTTTAGATCCCTACACAAATCTAATTACCGCACTACCTAAGTAAACACAACTCCGAACGCTTAAAGGGTTGCATACCTGTGGCGTATCCTGGCTCCGAACTTGAATCGTCATCGGAGAAGGACAATTGGGTCTGATGGTACTCCACGTAGGCCGCATGGTGGTGGTGGTGGAAGTGATGGGGCACTGCATATTCGACCCCGCTGGTAGCGGCGTGGCGGCTCCCTAAACGGGTCAAGGTATTTCCCGCGGAAAGGGTCCCGCTTTGCTGCCGGCTCCCATGGGCCGCGCAGAGGATGTTGGCCAAGGCGCCCTGGGGACCCATGTGTCCAAGATCCAAGGACGGTCTTCTCGAGAAGCTGGGCGCTATGTCGAACTCGGACACCACCTGGGCGTTGTTGGAGTTGAGGTTGGAGTTGTGAGTGCTTACGGACGGTCGCTCCTCCACAGGTGCTGGGACCGCTTGGGGAGGATGGTTGCTCGTCGTAGAGCCGTTTTGGTTCCTCCTGGGACTCCGACCGCGATCGGAAGTCGACACGGCGGTGGCGCTCCAGTAACCCCAAGCCATTTTGAGGTTTCGGTCGCACTCGATTTAACGCGTTTGGAAAGTGGGGTTGGAAATTGGAAATATGGGCACTTGATGGATGATTTTTACGATTTAAATTTGTCCCGTTAATAGACGTTTTCGTACTCTCTGCATTGTTTTGGTTTTGATAGATTTGGTGCGCACTTTCCGTTTTGCAATGACAAAAAAATTTCTTCTTCTTTTTAATTTGACGATGATTGTGCTCTAAAACAGTATCTAACCTTTATAGCAATGATGTGAGGTAAAAAATTCTTATTTCTTTAGAACATATATCGTTGTTTCATTTTATTTTTAATTGATCAAGCTTAATTTGTATAAGTACGTTTAAAAAAATGTACCTTTTTTTTAACTAATACGTTTAACCCAACACTTTATCAAACCAAGACGGGGATGAAAAATCGGGCTGCCAAAATAAATACTTGATGGATTTCGATTTGCGCCTATTTCGCCAATTATTAATCAAAAAATTTCCACTGACGTTGCAGGAGGCGTGCAAATGATAAAAAAGAGATCGCACTCGCGACCGCGTATGCCGGCGATGAAGCCACGGAAAAGCGAAACGTCGATCACAGCTATGGAAATTCCTAAACTCAAAAAGGGTGTTAAGGTCAATTGCAGGATTTCAGGCTAGTTTTAAGCGGGCAGGTAGTGAAACTGAACGACAGCGAACGGTACTGAAAGCGGCGTTGCCGCTCGCCCCGCGACATTTTCCACCCGCGCCCCGGAAAAGCTCCGGGAGGGTCCGCGTGGAGGGAAAACCGTCGCAGATCGGCAACGTCGGGCAAAAAAAGGCCCGGCGAGCGACGGTGGCGCCGTAAATCGATAACACCCTAAACTTCAGGGGGTGTCTCAGCCCCTCTGCCGTAATAATATTTCTGTCATAATCATAAAAGTTCAACTTGGACATGAGTCATAAAATCTGTAGACTTGCAGAGTCTGCTCTGAATTTTTAGTAGGTGATTGGAAAGGTCGCTCTAATAAGGGCAATGTTTTATTTCCGCGGGGAAGTGAATATTCCTCTTTTTGCTAGGAATCCCGTTTCGACCTCCACTGCAAAGGACATCTTCAGAAAAAAATTAATCTAGCAAGTAACTCATGTAATTCGATTATAAATGAAAATTAACATGGCGTTTTGTTACCAAATCGGCATCTTGTCTATATCTGAAGCCTACCGACTCTAAAAATTTATAAAAAATGTGAGATTTGCGGGATTAGTTATAGAACTTTAATTATGAAGAAATAATTTGTTTAATAAGTTCCTCTAGGGAGATAGTATTATTAAATTGAGGTGAGATTTTTAAATGTTACATCTTTTATTGTCTTATAAATATTGAGCTATTTAATTTTCATTCAGTCTTACTAATCAAAAATATATTGCATGAATAACATAATAGAAAAATTAACACCTTTGAATGTGTTAACATTAACATACCATGACAAATTCTTACTCATACGAATACTTAGGCATTTAATCACACGGTATTGCATTTAGGCATAAGTTTCAATTATGGAGATTCCCGTTTTGGAAAATAAGGATTGCGTTATTTAAACTAAAGTTAAGAACTTTATTATTGTATTTATTTACGTTTTATTATTAAGATGTAATTATTTCAGAACTATTATCTTTATTAGAAGTAATAAGTTTTAATTAGTTAAGAATTAATATTTTATTATTAAGTTTAATTGCTCTAAAACTACTACGAAATAGCATAATACAAAATACATCAAACCAACGCGGATTTGTTATTTAAAAACAAAAGCAACACAACTGTTAAGTACAAAACCGAAACAAAACAATACACCCCAGCTAACCCACAATAAAACAAACGCAGTTCAACTAACCGAAACTTAAACAAAAGCTGTTTCTCTAACCAAGCTTAAAACAAATGCTTTTTAACTTCCTAAACTTAAAACAATCGTTATTCAACTCACTAAAATGTGAAACTTCCCAAAACATCGCAACATGGTTTAGCCCATCAAAACCTCAAATTAGTGCAGTTTAACCAACCAAACTTAAAATGATCACCGTTTAACTTACTAAAACTAAACTTCAATCAATCCTTCTTTAATTCACTAAAACATAACCATAGTTTAACTTATCAAAACTCTAAAGAAACGTAGTTCAACTAGAAAAACGTAAAACAAACACTGTTGAACTCATCAAATATAAAACAATCGCTGTTTAACTCACTAATACGTGAAACAAGTGCAGTTTAACTAATCAAACTTAAAACCATTGCTCAACTCACTAAAACATCAAACAAACACAGCTACACTTCTCAACATATAAAACAAATGTAGTTTAACCTATTAAAATTCTAAACAAATGTAGTTGAAGTAGGCAAATTTAAAACAAAACACTGTAGAACTCAGCAAACCTAAAAAACAATCGCTCTTCAACTCACTCAAACTTGAAACAAATGCAGTTAAACTTACCAAAACATACGAGACTCAGTTCAGCCCATCCCAACTTCAAACAAACACAGTTTAACAAACCAAACTTAAAACAATCGCTCTTTAAGTAACTAAAGCATAAAACAAATGCAGCTAAACTTCGCAGAGACACAGTAAACTCAATTCATGTTTGAGTCAACAAAATTAAAAGAAATGCTGATTAATTGACTAAAACATAAAGCAGGCATTTAAACTTACAAAAAAATAATACAAACACAGCTCAAATCACCAAAATTTAAAACAAGTAGGTATAGGTAAATTCAACAAACATAAAATAACACAGTTCAAGGTATTAAAACTTACAACAAATGTAGTTCAACTTATCAAAATATTAAATAAACCAAATTAAAGTCGCCAAAACACGTAACAAAAACATTTCAACTCATCAAACATAGAACACATGCAATTTAATTTAAATATAAAACCAACCTAGTTCAGCACATCAGTACATAAAACAAACGCATTTTCACTCACTAAACATAAAACAACAGCAGTTCAACTGACAATGAGATAAATTTGAAACAAACGCAGTTACTCACCGAAACATAAAATAAATGCATTTCAACTCACTGAAACATAATAAACCCTACTTCAACTAACCAAACCATAAAACAAATACAGTTTAATATACCAAAACATAAAACAAACCTAGTTCAACTCACCAAACATAAAACAAAAGCACATTTCAAGTATACACATTCCAAATTCAGGAAGAAAATTGCAAATCAACTTACCATGAATGGTTAATTCTGAATCTCGATTGACTTCATACAATCTTATGGCTTCGTCCAACTCCAACTGGGTGGAAATGGTGCATGGGTCACCCTCTTCGTCAACCCATTTCATGGTGAAAACCTGGTCGTGGGTGAAACGACAGATTTCCCGCATTTCATGGCACAACTGCTCCAATGTAATTTGCTGATCTACATAAGTGATTAATACTTCTCCGTTGTATGCGATTTTTGCTCGAATCTCATGCACATTATTATCCCGGGCTAGCTGCGTTGGCATGGTAAGGAAATTCTGGTGCCTTAACGAGAGGTTCAATTTGTTAAGCTAAGATTATTCGAGTTAGTGTGCAGATCTGTAAGCGGAGAATCGTCAATTAGAGAAAATAGCTCACGCTTGAACAATTCGTTAAGACATTAGTCACACCTATGTGTTTTTCAATTAAAAAAAGAACTTCTAGGAAGCACAAAGAAATGTCTTTTTTGCTGCGCTAGGTAGGTTACAGAATGTCAAAACTTACCTGTGCAAGTTGGGGGATGCAGGGGAAGTCTGTTTTTAGTTAAAAACATCAAACAAAACAAAATAAATGGTAAATAAAACGAACACAAAAATTTCTAACCTATACTGTTTATACGTCTTGAAGCCGTCAATTGAGTCATCTGTAAATAGGAGGAATCTGTAATATTTTAAATCCGCTGTTAGAGGGTAGGGGGCACCACCAGTTTGGAAATAAAATAATGGATAGTTTACACGTGATATACTGTGGGGCACAATTTTTTTATGATGCCCGTGCAAATTATATAAATTATAAAATTATTAAAAATTACATGCAGAAGGCCGACGAACCAAAAAGGTTTACTCTGTTCATTTTATAGCAATATTCTCAAGACGGTTTTTAAAGGGTTTGTTTATAAAGGAGCCAATGGCGTAGCGGAGGTTCCCAACCTGAAACGAGATGGGTCTACCAACTTATAGGGGCTCTAAGCTCACCCAATATTTATTATTATTTTATATACAAAACAAATGTTATAATTCTATAGTTTTTAATACAAATACTAAAAATTATTAATTAAAAGTTATAAGTACCTATTTTTTATGAAGTTATCGAGGAAGGTGGCTCAGCGAGCTATTTCTGGGTCCTCTTCCTAATTCAGGTTTGCAAGGTTTCCCCTGATCATTTGGGCAAATGCTGGGACACTGTAATCCACAAACTCCCATTATTCAATTTTGGGGTTCAGTCCCATCCCTACATTCCCTTTTCTAATCCCTATAACGGCCCGCTTCTTTGTGGAGAATGAATATATGTTGGTTTTCCTTCCTGTAATTTTTGCCTGTCGCTTGTATTCTGCGATAACCATCATTTAAGATGGATATAAATGATAGGTTAGATAAATCATTGAGTGGATTAGAATATCGAATTTCCAAAGCACATACAATATAATATCGAAAAATAAAAATAAAAAATACGGTTTTAGCGAATTCTTGTACAATGGGTTGCATATCTACCAAAATGTAGGGGAATCAAAGGTAAGTGTAAACTCATTTAATAATAAAAAAACATACAATGGCAGATAACGAAGATGTTTGAATTTTTGAAGTAAATTATTTCTGGCAGGATTATTTGTATTTTTAGGTCTGGTACTAGAAGTCAAACGGCCATCTTGCATTGAACTCAATGTATTTAAGACAAAAATTAAAAATTAAAAAGGAATAATTGTGTTTATGGGTGGTGATGAGATTAAAAATTGGTACCAGTGAAACGGTATAACCCACGCTTAGAAATAAGCCCAAAGAATTTGTGAATAACTACGTAAATAGTAAATATAAGATTTACATTAAGCGTTTTGTATGGCAATGCTGCAGTTCTGTGTTAAACAAAAATGAATTGTACATAATTTTTAAGCAAAATATACTGGGGATATAACTCTAATTTCCCATGTATTTCAAATATGGTTCAACAACGGTGGTAAACTTTATATAGTGTTACGTTACACGTGTATTGTTCAGCATTATTTTTTGAATAACTTTTTTTTGGCTATACAAAGTTGGACATGTAACATCTAGCCTTTGGCAAATTGACAATGCAACCCAACGTACAAATGGCTTATAGCAACCCAAATAAATTTTGTAGGTGCTATAAATAATTAGATAAGTTACTTGGTATAACAAATTTAATATTACATTTGTTTAATAACATAACTTTTATGGAATACTACATTTACATACTATACTTTATAATTCAATATTTTAAAGGGAATTTCAATATTAATTAAATATTTTAGCAAATGTTTAGAATTGCCTCCCTAACTTGATAGCAATAATATATTTATATTAATTAACTGTTAGACAAATATAAAAAAATCGCTTGTTACTTGCTACAAATTAATAATAAACTAGTGACTCGACCTATTTTCAGAATCTATTGATTGTAATACTTTTATTTGCTTGCAGGCGTGTATGTTGGGTTGCAGTGTTAGTTTGTCATGAGCTACAAGTTGTTTTTAACTAAAGAAACCAGTGGCCATTCTAACAAGGGAAAGTGTTGTTACTCACAGTTTTAAAATTAATATCAAATAGCAATCAACCAACTGTGAGTAAACAAAATTTATTTCAGAATTTCAAACTAAACAATCAACTTAGAAAGGCAATTAACATTAAAATTGGGTCCATTTATTCAAATATTTTAACTTTTTCCCAGAACAACTTGAAATGCAGAATATAAACAATAAATACATAATTACTTTATTTATTTTTACATATCCGTCAATAAACATATAAGAATTTAATACATTACGTTTCACATTTATATGTACATCGTCTCGTCTTTTCGAAAATTTTGTTCAGATTTACAAAACGACAAAAAATGATGCTCTAGGTATGGCTAAAACATACAAAAACGACGATGTAGTACATACACAAGAAAGTATACAAAAGCGACATGTAACTAATTCGTACTACAAGGATCAATAATTATAAACCTAAACAAAATTTTACTTGTATTTAGTGTATAGTGTTAAAGCAATTTATTGTCATTTCTTCGAGCTCATAGCGCAAATGAATGTTTAAAAGTAGAAAAAGCTAGCGGGTTAAACAATACGTCTCTCCAATTTTTATTTACATTTTGTTAGAATTTTGAAATCTAACTCTAATTTCGATTAAACAAATCGTTAAGATTAATTTAAGGGTTAAATTGTTGTTTTATGTCTTACGTCATACAACTAGCTCGAATGACAATTTTGCTCCCGTAATTATAATATATAATAGACATAGTAGCGATAAGGAAGACATTTTTTGGCTATACAGCCTGCGAATAATTTCTAGTAACAGTTTTCTTTTATAATATATTAAGCTAAACAACTAATAATTATAGAGAAATCATCACTTCTTAGCCGTATTTGTCCATTTTACAAAAATATAAGTACCTAATATACTCAGTAAAATAGAGCTACTTAATTTTCTCATGCGTATAAGTACCTTTTTTTTAATGTAGCTTTAGTTCCAATTTACTAATTAATTTAGTTAGATGACTAGCTTTTACAAAAATAAGTTACAATAAACACTTGTAAAAGTAATGGCGGTTCACAGTTGCATTGGTTGGTTCTATTTCATAAGATTGACTTAGAAGATTGACTCTTGGTTATTTTACAGCAATTATATAATAACTAATATATAAATTTCATACTTAAATATCTACAGGCAGATCTAAAATTACAGCTGAATATACATAAGTGTATGTAACCCACCGCACAGATCATATGTATGTTGGGTTGCAGGCTTAGCATTAAGGATTGTAAATTTCCCGTACCTTCCTGAATGAAATTATCTTTACAAGCATCATAAATTTAAGTATTTCTTGCCAGATATTAGTGACTATCTAGTAGATATTTTATTGCCTACAACGATATGTATAAAGTAATATTTATTGCAAGAAACTTCTATTTTGGCATTTAGTCTTGTGTGACAACGCAACTGTGAACCTGATCCCATACTGAGATTTATAAAATGATTGTTTGTGTGATTGTATTAAACATTACAAATAATTCATTGATCTTTAACAGTCGAGCAACATAAGAAGCGCATTATCGTTAACTTAATATTCCTTTTTCCATATCACAATCCTATTCGCTTCTTAAGTTACCCTAATAAATCATACATTTCATATTTCTAAACATTAAACACTTAACTATGTTAAAAATTGAAACAACTTGACGCTTCCATGCCTTCGTTAACAGAAAAAATTCGTTCACTGTGCGTTGTAAAGAAATTCGGGAAAACAAGATGTTGCTGGGTGCGATTGTTTCGTAATAATTGACGCTTTTAAATTATTCAACTTGCAGTTCAGTGAAATTTAAAGATGCTTTCATGCACGCCGCGTTCAATGAGGCGTAGATGACAAAAACACAAAGCATGCACCACCGTTACAAGTGACATCCATTGTATAATATTTTTTCTATGTACAAAACAGCTATAAAATTTGCCAAACATAAATCGAACAAGTAACATTGTAGTGGCGTTCAAATTAAGTGTGCAAAGGTTTAATTTGAGCTCCACTGTACGTATGACAGCAAATGGACCTTTTGAGTCTCGATCGCACTCTTTATTCGCTCCTTATCCTTAGAAATAAGGACTTTGGTGAAAATTGCGAAATAATTCAAAAGATTCAAATAATTTGTAATTGAAGCAATTGCACTTGTACCCTGCTACTTCTCAATTGCAGAAAATAACATTTGAAGTTTGTTAGAAAATAAGGCACTTTAGCCAGACATTTTAAAAGACAAGATGTAGGGCGGTAGTTTTAAGTTTAAATGAATGTTTCATAGATCTATTTTGCAACAGAATTTAAACGGATTAAAATTAAATCTTTTATAACATAAGAAGGTAAAATTATTAAAAATGTGTTTGATGTGTTGCATATCATTTAGGGGTCTTACCTATTATGCGATTCTCTCATTATATCTGGATTAATATAAATTTAAAATTATAATGAGTAGGTATCAGATGGTTAGACACTTGATTTTAAGTAATGTAAAATAAATAGTTCATTAAATACGTAATCGAGGATGTGGATTAAATTACGACATGTTTTAACAAACATGTGGGCCGTTCTGAGGGTTCTAAATGTTGATTTTAGGAAAACAACCCTCACAGTCAAATTGGTTTAAATGGTTTAAAACGGGAGGCATGAAAATTTTAGGTACTAAATCAAACAGCCTTAAACAAATAATCGTATTATTATTATTAGCCCACAGCATTCCCATTGTTGGCCAAGGGCCACCACCATATTGAGGTGGGAGGGTTGTTGTTAGATAAACAACTTAAAAAGCCGGTTTATAGTTAATATATTGAGATTTTGATTTCAACAATCCTAAATTAGTTGGAAGAGGTGGCTTAATATAAGGGTTTTGAAAGTTCTGAATCACACAACATATTGGTGGCTAGATGGACGGATAAGCAAATACCTAAAACACATGTTTTAAATGGGTTTGTAGTGCTATCTTAAGGATTGTCGATCACGCAACCATACATTTGTTATAAAATAAAACAACTTTCAATACCTAAGTAGTAAACAACAATGATAATACATTGTATATAGAGGATCAGCAATGGCTTTTGAAATAGATAGTTTGCATGGTGGTATTAGTTCTGCCAGAATAAATTTGAACAGGAAGTGAGCTGTACGTAAATCTGAAAGACCTAAAGAAAAGCTTGGCTGTACCTAACATAACAAAATTTACATATCAAACAATATTAAATCCGTTCAAGCAAATGGCGAGGTATGGAAAACTCTGAAGCTTCTAGGATGAATCAGTGTTAAACAGGTGGATGGGTGTTTAAACAAATATTACTATTATATGTATTATAATGAACACATAGCAAACAATTTTGATTTTATAAAATCGAACTTTAAATGAGGGTTAACAGAAAAATCGAAAAAAATCGAATTTGCGACAGAGAGAAATATGAGAATTGCTTCAACATACTTTCAGCATAAGGAGATACATAAGCGGACATAGGTGTCGCCGAATGGAAATGTAGTAAACCAAATAGACCATGTGCTAGTAGAAGGTAAGCACTTACAAAGTATCAAGGATGTGAGGTCCTGTAGAGGTGCCGATGCAGACTCGGACCATTTCCTAGTAAGGATAAAGATCGAGCAAAAAAGCCCAAAAAAAGAGATGGTGAAAAAGAGGACTATACAAAAATATAACAGCAGTAAACTTCGGGATGTGATCCATCCAACAATATAGAAGTAATCTACAGCTAAGTATTATTAACGAGGATAGATCTCAAGATATAGAGGGAAGGTGGAGCAGTTTAGAGAGGTCGATACTAAAGGCCGCCAAGGTAATGAAAGACGAAAATAGGCGTCAGGCCCACACCAAATGGTATGATGATGAATGCAGAAAAGCAGTTAAAAACAGAAATGTAGCTAGAATGATAATGATGCAGAAAAATGCACCGGAAGCAAAAACAAAATATCAGGGGACCAGAAGGAGTGCCAAGCAGATCTGCAGAAGTAAAAAGAGGAAATTTATGGATCAAGAATTACAAAAGATAGAGGATAATTTTAACAGCAAGGATATAAGAAACTTTTACCAAGAAGTAAAAAGGGAAAAGGTGGGCTATAAAGGAAAACCCTTATTCTGTAAAGACAAGGAAGGCAACATGGTGGGAGGAGTCAATGAGGGGCTAAATAGATGGGCGGAACATTTCCAAGAAGTCTTAAATGACGAAAGAATGGAACCCGAAATGAGGGAAGGCGAAGTGAGAAATGTGTTGGATGAAGGTAGAAGAAACGCTGTGGAAGAAGATCCAAGTCTAGAAGAGATTGTAACAGTAGTGAGAAAATTAAAGAATAATAAGAGTGCGGGAGGAAATAGTATAGTGGCAGAGCTGGTAAAAATAGGCGGCGAAAGTTAGAAAAAGTACACGAGCTTATACGAGAGGTATGGAGCAAGGAAAAAATGCCCGCAAAGTGGTCAGAGGCTATACTATGCCCGGTATTTAAGAAGGATGACAGAGCACTCTGTGAGAATTACAGAGGAATAGCCTTGTTGGATGTCATGTATAAAGTACTAGCAAATATCATAACAGTCAGGCTGAGTGGCATGTTAGAAGGAGCCATCGGCGATTATCAGTGCGGATTCAGGGTGAACAGATCGGTCACCGACCAGATATTCGTCATGAAGCAGATAATTGCAAGTAGTTACGAACACGACCTAGCATTGCACATGGTATTTATTGATTTCAAGCAGGCATATGACACCGTAAATAGGAAAAAACTATATAAAACGATGGAAGAGCTGGGGATACCTACCAAGTTAGTCAGATTAACAAGAATGACCCTCCAAGGAGCTAAAAGTAAGTTGAAGGTAAACGGCAACCTATCAGAAGCCTTTGAGGTAAGTAGAGAGCTAAGACAGGGGGACCCATTGCCAACGGGCCTATTCAATTTAGTCCTGGAGAAGATACGACGAGACAGTAAAATCCGCACCCAAGGCACAATATATCATCATAGACACCAGTGTGTAGCCTTCGCAGATGATATTATAATTATCGCAAGAACTAGAAGCGAATTACAAAATGTACTACGAAGACTGGAGAAAACCGCAAGGGAATATGGCTTGCAGTTTAATGAGCGAAAGACTAAGTACATGGTGGTAAGCAGCGGGGAAGAAGGAAGATGGTACGGGATCATAAAAATTAAAAACTCAGAAGGGAGGGAGTATGTGTTTGCAGAAGTGAGCGAATTCTGCTATTTAGGAGTCACAATAACTAATAAAGGGGGAGACAGTGCGGAAATAAGGGCGCGATTAGCAAAAGCGAACAAGAGTGCAGGAGCGTTTCTAAGAACATTCAAGTCAAACATTATATCAAGGAGAGTAAAGTTGCGAGTATATAAGATAGTTATCAGACCGGTAGTGACGTACGGGAGTGAGTTGTGGGTACTAAACAAAAACGAACAAAAAAGATTGGAAATCTGGGAAAGGAAGATCTTACGAAGAGTATTCAGGGGTAAAATGGTGGATGGCCAGTGGCAAAGAAGAACAAATGCAGAAATAATGGAATTATACAAAGAGCCGAGTATAACACAAGTAATAAAATCATACCGGATTCGATGGTTGGGACATGTAGAGAGGATGGCGGAAGATAGGGCTACAAAGGTCGTGCTTAAACGCGGCGTCGAAGGAAGAAGAAGGAGGGGGAGACCAAGAGCCAGATGGTTGGATGCGGTGAAGGACGACCTTGTGAAATTAAAGATCGGGAACTTGGAGATGGCGGCTAGAGACAGGAAGCGATGGAAGTCAATAACAAATAAGCCTTGGCCTACAGACAAAAGAAACTTAAATATAAAGTGGACAACTTCCTGAAAATAATAAAATATTAAATTTGTTCAAACAGAAGGCTCAAAATTCAGATTCCAAGTCAAAGTAACGTGACATAATATATAATTAACAGCTGAATGAAGCAGTAAAACTTCCAGATTTAATAGAAATTGGAAATTTAGAAATACAACAAAGATTATGACTGAACAATTTTCTATATCTAAATATAGGTAACTGATAACGGAACCTCTTAAGAGTCTGGCTCAAAGACTGCCATTTGTCAAACTATGTGGCTTAAAATTGGGGCTTTAAGACAAAAAGACTTACGGCTGGATGGATTATTATAAACATTAATCTCTATCAAAATTAGAAATATTAAGTCAGCAAGAAATGATTTTGAATTTGTTCAAACGAATGGTTCAAACGGGTACACTAACAGCTTGCTTGTGGTACAATCACCAAGAAATTCTAGAAAAAGTGGCTACTGAAATTAGAGATTAGAGGTTTTGGACCAAACAATTAAAATTAGATAGATAGATTTTTAGAGAAAATATCAAAAAAGTAGAAACAAGTTGATGGAAATATTCTGAAAATTGAAGAATGCCACATATTTTGGTTCAAATAACATTAAACCATCCATAAAACATTGGGGCTCCGTTACTACAGCAGACGCTCGATAACGCGAATTAATTCAAACCCGAGTGTGTTCACATTTATCGAAATGTTTACATTAGCGAGCATGATTTTATTAATAAACAAATTGTTAAAGGAAACGTTTAATAACACAATTAATATTTTTTGCTAATTGTGTCACTCCCGCACCTAGTGCAACCTCGTCTGTGATTTTCACTTTGTCACTCAACCTTAAACACTTTCTTTTATTGGATGTGGATGCCATAGTCGTAATGCATAAACGCATGCAATATGCCTGGCTTAAGTTTAACAACGACTAAAGTGAAATCAGCGCTGCTGCTAGAAATAATTTACTGAGAGTCGCTTATGTACATCATAAAAACAATAGAAAACGAAGTGTTTACGTTATCGAGCTGTACATGTTGTTTACGTTATCGGGCGTTTCATTTGATCCTATAGTAAGAATTTTGTGTTTACATCAGCGCGATGTTTCATTATTGGGTGTTTACGTTATCTAGCGTCTGCTGTATAAATGTGCATATAATTTTGATAACCTAGCAACACTTGATAATAGTAGTTAATGTTAGTGTAGGTTTCCTTGTTGGTAGTAGTTCAAATAGTTTGATAGATTAACCTCAAAGTGCAGCCAAGTTTACTTCTTACTTCATCAGCAAATATGTATAATTGCTAAAATTGGATGTTTTAAATTAATTTCAGCCTACGAAAGTTATGTAACACAAAAATATTAAATTTTTGATCACGTGTCCTTGCTATAGTAACCTACATTTACCTGGGGTATTTTTGACCACACAAAATGGGTAACTTTGATCACTTACTAATAAATCTTATTACATAAATGTTAAAAGACAAGTCGAAATCACAAAACTAATAGGTGCTCGAGGTTACAAAGAAGGTTATGGGTGCGAATTGTTCTTAACTCAACTTTATACCAATATACAGGGTGTCTCAAAATTGACGCACCTAATACTTTCAGCATATCGCAATCTCGATACTGATCACTGTGACAGAACGATTAATACATTTCAACATCGTTATAGCCAGCTAATTAAATTATGTTACAGAACTAATCGGAGCTACTGTGCTATAAAACTTATTATTTACCTTTTTATCAACAACTCGACAACGAAGGACAATCGAAAAAATGTTCGATTTGTTTTAGCCCCCCGAATTAGATTTCAAAAGCACGGGCGTCAATTTCGAGACACTTTGTATTAATTGATGTTTTATTCGTGACCAACATTGGATATAATTTTGATCAAGCTGATAATTTGACAAATAAAATTTGTATCTACCATAGTTTTAAATTATAGAACTTAATTTCAATTTGTTATGAAATGCTATTGAAATTATAAAAAGGAAACTTAGTATCTGAACAGCATTTGATTTAATCCGCAAAAGCAATCCGTGTTATCACATTTTCCTCGTTCTAAGTTATGTAAGCTAAATAAGTGTAAACCTAACCTAAAAAATAGGTTAAGAATGCCCCGTAACATTTCCACGTTAGGTTAGGCTAACTTTTTATATTTAATATGTAGTCAAGTTTAAGTACTCGTCAAATTACATTACGAATTATTCAGTACCTTAAAAATCTCAACAGGGACAAAACTTAATTAAGCATCGTTTCTGGTTGTTTGACTAGAGTACCTTATTTTCTACTGCCGAGCAATTAATCCCACTTAATTGGTAGATACACGAGCACCTACAAGAAGAGCTCTACAGTTTAGTTTTGCTTACAGTTTTGTGTCGGTGGAAGGTTCAACAGGCACACTTTAAGGTTGTTAAGACTGAAACACGACACGTCATGCAAAGTGATCCTTGAACATTTTATAGTAACTTTTTTGAAGGGTCCTTACATATTTCAAATGTCTGGCTTAAGTACCTTAATAACTACTTAATTAGTTTTGCCATTCGACTCATCACATTTTATTTAGCGGAAGCTTATATTCCTATTCGAACAGCAAATTACGTTACGCTTTAACACGAATGAAATCAGCAGCATCGTAGGCTAATATCGATACCCAAGCAAAGGAAAGTAAGTTATCTTTATCTTAACAAGTTAGCAAAAGGGACCATTTCCGTAAACAAACCTTAAGCAACTTGCGAACTGGTTCGTCATTTAGGCCATGGTATATTTATAGAAACCACAAACTGTCTTCATTTTTGCCAATTTCAACGAAAATATACGTTGCAAACGTTATCTACATTTAACTGCACGCATGCACAACACATTTATAGTTAATCCACGGAGATAAGATTTCCAACACGTGCCCATTCACACGTCGCCGTGATCAATAACCAATTATAGTAAATCAGGGTATAAACGACTAGCTGTGAACATAATTAACTTGAAGCGTAGATGCAGAGACGCCCACTGCAATTTTTCAGTGGTCCTTCGAGTCGGATTACCTCTGAACCGCGGGGTTAAAATTCGCTCGTTTTCAACAGGTGTGATTTATATGAAATATACCACTGCTGCTCGCTATTATCGTCTAGAAAAGTACAATTAGTCAATTTTCAATACGCCTTACACACCTATTTTACTAAATAATGCCTAAATCCATAGTAAAGATAACATTAGAAGAAGCGACGTGGCGGAATATGTGAGACGGCGGCTGGCGTTCGCTTCTGAGATCGCTTCTGCCGGAATGGTCTCTTTGATAATGATGTCAACTGCGATGGAGAAAGATTAAAGGCACATCTGCAGTGTACACTCGATGGGTTTTATTCGATTTCGTATTACATTATACTCTAATGCTTTGCTGCAGCGACATGGCCAAATGCATTGACGTCGCCGTTTATTTTTAGCCTCTAATTCGTGAGCAACTTGAAGGTAAATTCATTTATGCAAATTTTACGTTTGGTGTTTTAAAACTGATGTTGATTAATGGGTTGTGTGAAGAAAATGGCGTTTTAACGCAAAATACGACTTTAATGACGCAAACGGTGTCACATCGCATTTGGAGGGAAATGCCGTATCCACTTACATTGAAAGACTGAAATGTTACGATCACAAGGGAAAAAATTAATTTACGCGGTGCTCTTCAGCCTGATCATCTTTAATTTGGAAACAGAAACAATCAGGGGTCACGTCTCCAGATGTGAAATTGAATGCCGAAGGCAGGCGACTTTTAATGGAATCGATACGTTTTGGAAACCAGGTCAGCATCATCAAGAACCTATGGAAATCTGACACAAACGTAAACAGATAAAGCTACATGCGAAAAGAATGGAGGAAAAACAGATGACTGACGCAATTTAAACAGTAATGATGGTTATTCTTACGGGATCATCAATGTGGTTTCGTTTGCACTTAATTATTGCGCTTTGAGCGTCTTGCTGGTATTCCCAAACGGCGAACTAATAATATTATGTCAATTATTACACAAGGTGCGATACTGAAATCAACCTATAATACTAAATAAAGCTTCAAACTTTGGCTCTTTCTAAACTTTATATACACCTTACTAGTAGTAATAGTCAGATTTTCACAAAGTTACTAGTAAACGCTACTTCGGGAATAACCGGAAGTGATAACTAATCTGTTCTTCCAATTGGAAACTATATTTTATATACTGGACTCTAAATATTTGTAAACATAGCTTCAAAGTATGCATAGCTTGCTAAATTGTACTGTAAAAACAAGCATACAGGGAATGTTTCTTTTTAGTATACATTGATTATGTATATTTTTAAAAAGAACGCATCAATGTAGGCAACCAACTACACAGAAAACTAAGAAACAGAAGCAAACGTCACTGTAGTTGTGAATTATTTTAGTATTAAGTTCGATGCGGTGTGTTTATATTAAATAGGTAAATCAAAATGAGTGGAACAACAACGACTATTATTATTGTAAAACATAAAATATCAATAACAGAAAACGGAAACGAAAATAAAAACAACCGTTACAACAAGTCTTCGAAATGGCCACCTTGTACTTCTAAACAATAACCTAAACGGTGTTGAAAAGCACGCACAGCATTCGCAAGAATGTCAAGATTCAAGCTATTGCATTCGGTACGTGTGCGATCTTTTAATTCATCAATACTTTATATTGAAATATTTGCATAAATTTTTGATTTCAGATATCCCCAAGCAAAGAAGTCATTGGGCGACAAATCTGCAGAACGCGGGGGCCACGGCACGGGACCTTATCCAAAGTCCTGAAAACCTGTTGTTTAGAAAGTTTTTTTATAGCATTCGTGGAATGCGGAGGGGCGCCATCCACCTGAAACCACGGGTCATCGATGTTTTAAGTTTTCTATTGCCGGAATGATGTCGTTCCTTAATAGCTCTAAAAATTTGGCAGTATTGAGATTACCATCAATAAAATATGGACCGATAAGCTTATTTTCAAGTATTCCTAGCCATACGTTAACTTTCCCAGTGTATTGACTGTGGGTTAAGTTTTGTAAATGGCGGTTAGTGCGGTACCAATATCTAAGGAATAAGATTAGCAGGATAATGGATAGTGGATAGATGAGGAATTATTATACATAGCGAAAATTTTGTGAATTCACTTCTCCATTTATTGTGAAAGTTGCTTCATCACTAAAAACTATCTTATTTAAAATGTATTCATGTTCATTCAGCAAATTAAAGAATGCTTCAGAAAAGCTTGTTCTTTTTTGTCTTCATCGAATAGTTGTGGGTTATTTTTAATGATCTATATTTAAATTCTTTTAGTATTATAAATACCGAGGTTTTAGAATCATTCAAATGTGAACCTATTTTTCATAGTGATACTATGGGGGTTTCTTCAACGTAGCATAAAATATGTTATTTCATTTCTTCGGTTAAAACGTGATTCCTTTTAGTTCTTATTTTATAGGAATTTATTACGCATCCCTCTGATTTAAATTTTCTAACAATTGTTTGTATGGTTCGAATACAAGGAAAAGGTCCTTTGGATATTTTAGTGAAAAGAAGTCTCTCACAGTTCTTAAACTGTTCCCATTTTGATACCACATTAGAATTTTAACCTTAAATTAATTTGATTGTTTTGGCCACAGCATGGTTTAGTTGGTTGTCTACATAATAGGCGTAATTGATGCGTTCTTTTTAAAAGTATACATAGACAATGTATACTAAAAAGAAAAATTCCCTGTATATCCAAACCTAAAATTTTCGAAATTTTTAATAGTGTTACACATAGGTTTCCCAATAAATTATAAAACAATTTCGTAGCTGTTCCAAGGCCCTATTAAAATGTTTAGAGTCTTTTTCAATAATTCCAAAATTTCAGACATACCGTGATTCCCCAGCGTACGGATTATTAAATATTTTAATGTTTAAGCCTATAGGATTAAGGTTTTTGGAACACTGGGACATTAAAGCCAAATTTTCAAATATTTGGAGTATGCCTAAGCTACGAGTTTTGTAGATCATTCACACCTCAGTTTGCAGAATTTGGTGCGTATGCTGCAGGTTGTCAGTTATTATACAGGGTATCCCACGACGTGGGGTCACTACTTCGTGTACATAACCTTTAGACCACATATAGTAACAAATTCTAATAAAGTTATGCCCTAAAGTAAACCGATTTCAAAGTACAGATTGTTACATTATTATTTATTAAATAATTACAATTTCATAAAAGCTAATATTTATTTTTATTTTAGTTTAAATTCACTATAAGGAATTGTTCAAAATGGCCACCGTTGCTTTTGAGACACAATCTGGCTCTTCTTAAGAGAGATCTGGTTGCCATACGTAACATCTTATTGTTATTCCGAATTACTTCTGCTGCCTCAAAAATGCGTCTTCTAAGATCTCTAAATTCAATCTCTGATGACACTGTGATTTCGTGTGGGTTCTCCAAGTCCCAAGAGTGGCTGTTCTTTCTCTTGATTAATCCATTCCTAGTAAATGTTGCCTCATCCGTGAATAAACTTCTATTACGTAGGTTTTTGATTTTGAATGATCCAACGGCAAAATTCCATATGGCTAGCAAAATCTGTAGGTAAGAGGGCTTGAACAGGCTGGATATGAAATGGATATAAACTATGACGTTTTAATGTTCTTCAAACTCGCATTCGTGGTACATCAACTTGTGCAGATACACGATGAACAGAGGTGCTGGGATTATTATCAATTTTTCGCAATATGTTGCCCTCATTGTCTAGTTCTTGCTGTATTGGACGCTTAGTCGACGGTTTCTGGAAAGTTCCGTGTTCACGTAGGTGGTTGTGCTCGTCGGTCTGGTAGTAGCCGATTTGAAAACCTCAACCCATATTTTCGAGCAGCTGCTACTGTGTTTCTATCACAAAAACCGTACATGTAATAGATATCGGCGTACTCTGGCGTTGTAAAAGTAAACATGATCAACACTGTTACTAAGCGCAAGCAGAGAAATCAACTTTAAGATGCTTTACTGTTTGACATACGAGTAAATAATATCATTTCCATAGTAACGTAGACAATTTGTATCATAACTTCTTTAATAGTTGATTTAGAGAAAATGACCACTCTTCAGTTTCGACTTATTTTCACCTCTACTCCATGTAGGTGAAGTAGTGACTTCAAATCATAGGAGAACTAAAATAAAAATTAATATTGGCTTTCCTGAAATTGTAATTATTTAATAAATAATATATCAACACTATTTTGAAAACGGTTTACTTTAGGGCATTACTTTATTAGAATTTTTAACTACATTTAGTCGTGGCACACCCTATATGTGCTCGTATATTAAACGTTTATACAAATGAGGTTATGTTTTCATTTACTGTCCAAATAATAGTTGATTAAGAGTAATATTATCATTAGCTGGTCACCGTTTCATAATAATATAACATAATTGGCACCAGGGTTGACAATTATTGCTGCCTTTCACACCATAAACTTCCGGTTTTCTAATTTGAAGTTATGTCAACGGTTTGAATCAGAAGCAGCTATACAATTGTTTTATGCAATTTTAAAGGGTTCCTTCCAAAATGACAATCTGTATACCACAATATGTATCGCATTTTACGTCATATGAAAATACTGTAACGTACGTACAATTTAACTTTTCCTTGAATGTGTACATGATATTATTTGTATAATATTATTTAGATAATGGAGAGGCAACATAATATTATAGCAGTGTCGCAATTAGGAAGTTTATGCTTAGGGCCATAAATTAATATTGCGCACTTGTAGTGAAATTAATATTTAGGTACGTTCAAATTAGACGAACAAAAACATACACATCAATGGAATATGTGTGTATATATATATACGAGCCCCGGCCCATAATAGTTCGGACAAGCCTAAAAAATATACTTCTGTTTAACACATATTTAAAAATTATGGATACTACCTTCAACTACAAAATAATTACGTTTATTATCGAAAATTGTATGTTTTTAGAAGTTCATTAATGCTAAATAATACACGATGTTGAAAATAATAAAAAGCTATTATTGTAGACCTTAAATTACGATTGGTTCATAAAAGATCGGACACTTGAAAAACGGTTCATAATAGTTCGAACACTAGATAGATAAAATCATAGTTGCCGAGCTATGACGCCATGCTCTTGTCAGAACAAAATCTAATCAGTTAGGAACAAAATACATTGCAAATGTCAATTGTGTTAGTCGTTTTAACAAAGATGGCTCGTGGTAAATCTTTAAGCAAAGATTTACGCTTATCTATCATTAAATCATATAGTAAAGGGGCTTCTGTGCGACAAATAGCTAATTCTCATAGCATTCCACGATCGACAATTCACGATATTATCAAATTGTATAAAAAAACGAACAATGTTACTGAAAAGAAAAAAACTGGTCGCCCACCTACTATTTCTGATGCTGATAGAAGAAGCCTAAGAAGAATTATAAAAGTTAATCGGCGTGCAAATACACGCGAAATCACTGTTTTGTGGAGAGATGCAATTAAAAAACAAATATCTGTGACGACAACTAAACGGCAAATTAAAAAAATTGGTTATAGGTTCTATAAGGTACTATACTAATTAGTTGATTTGAAATTTTCTAATATTTAACTTTCTGTTTTTTCAAATAGGCCAAAGAAAAACCTTTACTAACTAAATTACAAATGCGAAACCGGTTGAAATGGGTAAGAATCTATAGATTTTGGACTCAAGAGCAGTGGCGCTCAATTATTTGGAGCGATGAAGCAAAATTCGATGTTTGTGTAGGCGATACCCGAAAACGTGTTTTGCGAACATCAAATGAGGCATACCACAATGACTGTTTAGTAAAGAAAGTCAAGTTTCCCAAATCAGTCATGGTGTGGGGATGTATGTCGGGAACAGGAATGGGAAAGTTACATCTTGTAGATGGAATCGTAAATGCTGCCCGATATAAAGAGATTTTACAAGACAGCCTGCTGCCATCAATACCTTTATGTAAATCTTCCAAAGGTGAGTTTATCTTTCAACAAGATGGTGCTCCCTGCCATTCGGCGAAAACAGTAAAGGTCTGGCTTGAAGATCATCAAATACCAACTTTACCTTGGCCGTCTAGTAGTCCAGATCTTTCGCCGATCGAGTCCATATGGAATAAAATGAAGAAACAGCTGCGTAAAGATCCACCACGAACAGTACAAGAGCTCAAAGTCAAACTGCAGAGTATTTGGGATAGTATACAGCCCGAATCATGTCAAGAACTCGTTGATACTATGCCTGATCGTATAAAGGCTGTTATTAAACATAAAGGTGGCGCTACACAATATTAAAATTACGTGATAATACCTAATATTTTGGTGTAAGTTTATATTGTTTATTAGTTAAATGCTGTTATGTAATGTTATTTAGGACAATTAAAGCAATTATTACAAATACTAACATTTACTAAGAGTTTTTAAGCAAATAACACGAAATTTCTTTAATGTCCGAACTATTATGGGCCGGGGCTCGTATATAAATATATGAACACACACTCACAACATATTCCACTTTCTAACATCCGCTTGTTAACAGTACGGTGCAAACAAAGTTTTCGATAAAGTTTGGCACGAAAAATAAACTGAGTGTGTTTATTTATGTCAAATTGTTTATACTTTCGATTGCGGAAAGTTGCAAAGGCAAGTTTAGTTACTCCGACGGTTGCTACTTTAGAACACAGAATATATAATTCATAAATTAAATTCGATCCTCATAATAGTTTTTCAAGTCTTTTGCACCATGCAGATGTTAGCATTTAGATTGTGTTACAAATTCGATATACTCCTTACAAGGGCAGTAGTTCGTCTAAATAAGTCAGTAGAACTACCGCTGATAATATATAAAAAATGTATTGCATATACCACGTAATTTTCTTTACATTCAACACAAGTGTTATTGAAAAATATAAATATAAATACTATAGTTGTTTAGTAGTCTTTAGGTATGAGAATTACGATGCCTGCAAATTTTTAAAAACAAACCGGTTGTACAATATCAAGAAATATTTTATGAAAACGGGCTTAAGAATTTTGTGACACGTTACAAAACTATTATTTAGTTTTTAATAAAGATCGGCTCCAAGTCCTTCTAAGCATTTTTGAAAATTACTAGTTTACTTAGTGTCCTGCTACTCAAATATTGGTAATTCGACAGATTTAAACATTCAATACTGCGGAATGTTTAGTAGGGATAAATCCATATAAGCTGTATCATACAAATTATTCAAGTGTTACGAGGCTTATTCGAAACTAAGGGCGGATTAAATATTCTCGCCGAATGAAGAATGTAGTCTATTTGGCTTATTGTGGGGGTGCTTTAGCAGTTGATGAGCTAGCCACACGTCACTTTACTATGGTTCTGCCACTGTATTTAGTTGTATAATAAAGTGTTAAAATGAACACCACCATTATAAATCACGTGAAATGTGTAGTGTGTAGTGCGCGCTGTGATTCGTTTTCTGCATGCAAAAACCGAAAACGCTCCCGAAATTTAGCGTCCAATATACGAGGTTTATGGTTCAGACAACATGAGAAAAGGAAATATCAGAAACTGGTGTAGGAATTTCAGAGATGCCCGAACAAACGTGCACGATGAGAGACGAAGTGCGACTGCTTACATTGTCAACGACGATGTTGAGTAAAACGTGAACAAAAAAATTCGTGAAGATCAGAAGTTCCTGCAATTTTCCCTAAAATTTAAGATACGGTATTGTATAAAAGTATATAAGAAACACTCCACAGTACCATCAACTTTGACCCGGGTACGTGCAAAAGATTTTGACGGATGCTCGCAAAATCTAGCGAATCGCTTCTGCACTTACCTTCCTGCATCGTTAAAAAACTTTTGGCGATGAGTACTTGAATCACATTGTAACTAGCGACGAGACTGAGATTTCGTATATGTAAAAAGCGAGCAAGAATCAATGGAGTGGAAGTATTCGAATTCCCCCAAAACCAAAAAGTCCAAGCAAACGCTCGAGAACTGAAAGCTTATGGCTACTCTTTCTTGGGACAGATAAAGCGTATTGTTGGTTGATTTTCTGGAACGCATTGCGCACAATTAATGCAGACGTGTATGGTAAGATCTTGGGCCATTTAGAATAGAAGGCGAGGACTGCTGACCCATGAAGTCGTACTTTTTGCACGATAACACCCGACGCAAGCGGCGGTTCGCACTGTGTAACTCACTGAGCAATTCAATTGGGAATTTTTTAACCATCCCCCATACAGATCGGACTTAAAGCCGACGACATCAACACGACGGTACAAAATTGGTTCTTGTCGCAAGTGGCAACTGTTTATGACGAAGGTACGATATGATAAGTGTTTAAATTCGATTGTTGACTACGACGACGACGGTTGACACCTAACGGTGGAAAGGCATAGGATGAAGTAAGTAAGACTACGTAGACTCTAGAGAAATAGTTTAGGAGTATATATAAGATTTAAACATAATAAAATTTTTTCCTTGTTATATTTTTGTTTTACGGCCGATCGGCCCTAAATTTCCGAATACGCCTCGTTGTGTATTGAGAACACCCCGATTGGGGAATTTATTATTTATTATTATTAATTTGTGTTATAATTCCGTCATAAGTAAGACTTTTCAATGATTGTGGGATATCAAGCAGTAGAAGGTTGTCGGTTTTGCAAGATAGCAATAAAATTTGTATTATATATCAGTCCAAGCCTTCTATTCGAGAGGTTATGAATCATATTAAAATAAATATTCATATTTATTCATTTACGATTATTTCTACGTCGTTTAGAAAACGATTACTGGCGATAAACTGACCCTAATTCACCACAATTTAATTTTCTGCAGACTGTTTGCGTGATTGTGTTTTAATTTAAATTTAATTTTAAAATGGAAATAAAACAACCCTGTTTTATTCAAATATATTATTTTGAGAATTTCTTTGTTTTTCGGTTTTGTATACCAGGGTTACTAAAAGGGGGCCTTACAATAATATTAAATTGATGTTAAATTTTCTCCTTATAGTTTTAGAAATACTTTTAGTCAAAGTTACAGTTTACATACATTTATTGGAGTATCTATATTTAATTCGAGGTCAGGATCATTAAACATCTGTGTTTAAAATGTTGATGTTATTTCCAGTTTTTGAAAAGTAACTTTTGATGAAAATTGTTCTATACTTTTATAATAAATTTTTCGCAACTAAAAGCATTGCTATGGTAATTACTAGGCTTAGGATAATATTATGCATTGGCATATTTACATAGGTATGCAAATGCATATTAATTGTTTTGAGCATTAATGCATAATTTACAGCATTTATCTGTTTAAATTGCATATTTATACAATATTTTATTATCAAGTACAGATTCACTTCGTCAAACAGTCTGGGAATTTCCAGAAATTTTAAATAATATTCTAAACTCAATCATTCTGTATTTTAATTAGGTAAGTACTTTCTTAGTTGTTAAGCTTCGAAAAACCAGAATACTTGGAAATGCTAAGAGGATTAACAGAGTTTGAGTGGCCCTGTTGCGTTAACGGGAAAACCTGTGAAAGTTGAAAGTTTAACAATTCATCATGTCATCAACAATCAGTTGTCTACTAGTTCCAATAGTGTGTTAATCTTCAAGATGCCGAAAGAAAAAAGTGTATAACTGCTATTTTAAACCAGTTTGTGAGGGATTTATGATGATTTCACAACAGATGGGCGTCTGTTATATTGTAAATACTGGGAAGTTTCTGTTGCGCCAACCAAAAAGTTTCAAGTTACGCAGCATCTCCAAACCGGAAAACATGCAAGTAATAAAAATCGAAAAAGGGAGAATAACCAACGACTAGTGTTAATTTCTGCTTTACCAAGGCCTGGTCCTAAAGATTGAGAATTGAATAAAGAAATTTGTAAGGTACACAAACTAAGAGAAATAGTAAAGGATCACAGTATTTGGGTGTCTTTGGATGAAACAACCGATGCAGAATAAAGATGCGTAGTAAATTTTGTGTTTAGTGTATCAGGGGTTAACGAAGAAAAACATAAATCATAATAGCTGACTTTAAAAGTCTTGGACAAAGTGAATCATTTAACAATTGCTGCTTTTTTCAACGACTCTCTAAGCTTATTGTGGTCGGCTGGAATTTTATATGAAAACGTGCAAGTGGTTTGTAGTGATGCTGCACCATATATGTGCAAAGCAATGCGAGGACTGCAGATTTTGTATCCAAGCATGATACATCTGACAAGTTTAGCACATGGTTTATACCAAGTAGCGGACTTAGTTCTCAATCTTTATACAAACGTTAACGTGCTGATGTCATCTGCGAAAAAGCACCGATTAGTGTGCAGAAGTTTCGGGAAGTTGCGGGGGACGTTCCAGTTCCGCCTTTATATAATAGAGGCAGTGTTAAATACGATAGTATTCCACGAAGGAAGCGTACAACTAATGAAAACAACGAATATAATACATAATAGCTTCTGCAGTAGAAGATTCGAATTGTAGCACCAGAGATCTAAGCCACCGAACAGACATCAACTAGTATTCTGTGTGGAAAATATTGAAGAAGTACATCCCTACTATCCCTACCATATTCAATTTAATCAAGAACTGCTTGATCATGACTTTCAATGTCGGCTAGTGTATAGCGAATGGGCCCCTCAACAAATAAATGCTCAAGCTCATTTCTTTAATCATGGCCTTTTCGCTTACGAAAGAGCTTTTCATAAACATGGGAATGTGAATCGTCACAACTTCCACTATTTTTTTATTAGCCCGCAACATCCCATTGCTGGGCACGGGCCTTCCCCATAAGGGGGGTTGTTCATCTACTCTCCCACAGTGATCAATCCTCGTGGGAGAGAGTTAAAGCAATCTTCGGGTCACCCATCCACTATTATTCAACGGAAAATCCGTCATTTGTAAGGGACATGGATAATCAAAGTCGACGGTCCTTAAATGTTTGGGGTGGAATTGTAGGCGAACATGTCGTTGGTCCATACTTTTTTGAAGGACCCCTGAATGGTCAAATGTATTTACAATTTTTTAGAACACAGTTTTTGGGATTTATTAGAAAATACTCCATTAAACAGTATACAGAACGTATGGCTCAACATGACGGGGCCCCTTTATACTATAATTTGGACTTTAGAAACGTTTTAAACGCTGAATTACCCAATAAATGGATTGGGAGAGGAGGTCCAGTGGCTTAGCCGGCAAGGTGACCCGACCTGACCGAATTAGATTTCGTTCTGTGGGGGTTTGCAAAAGATAAAGTGTAAAGAATTCCACCTACGACGAGAGAAGATAAGCGAATGCGAATGCAACATGCTTTTAGAGGCAATGTTGAGAAGTGTGAAGAATTCCTTTATGCACGGATTAAATTTGTGTGTTCAAGAAAACGGCCGACATATACACCACTCACTATAATTTTAAATGCGGTTCGTAATGGATCTTTGCTCATGATACTAAGTATACATACACTAGTCAATAGTGCTGAGAAGTTGTACCCTGTCTTATCTCACTGTTTATTTCAAACGGTTGCCAGCAGTATTTAGAAACGCTACTGTTTATTATTATTGGTATTGTAACTGTTCAATAAAAAATATTTTGATGTTAATGTACCTTGTATTTGGTTATTTGCATATAACTGCTATTTCAAAAATGAAAAACAGAAGTCATATGAAACGTTACAACATATGTAGTTTGTTGACAGTTAAATATTATTTTAACGAAAACCTGATGACTGGTTGCTTTTCTGTTTAATTTCGACTTTGTTCTAAAAAGTACAGGATAATATACATATATTTGTAGTTTAAAATGTCAGTAAATACTTCAACTTTTATAAAATCCTATATTCATTAATATATTTTGTAAAACAAACTAATCGTATTACAACTTGGTGTTTTTTTTCTATTAGCTTCCAATAACACATGGTGTGCATGAAAATCGGCACTGACGCCATTCCTGCTGATTCTTATGTAAAATGGCCTCCTGAATCCGAATTCCGTTTTCCCCCATCACCCGTCGTTTTCGGGGGAGGCTCCCCTCTACCTATTTTGATCACTTTTCGATCATTTGAAGGAATGAAAAGGATTATTTTAGCCTTTACATTTCTTCTGAGGCTCTAGATAGGTGAAAAGTTCTAAAACATGAACATTTGTAGCAAGGAAGTAGAATTGGGGGGATTTGCCTCCTTAAATTGTAAAAAAATCATTAAAACTGATCGACCCTGAAATTACTTTTTGCGGAAGATGAAAACTTAGTGTTCTGCCCTAATTCAAATGCATTGATGTTAGAACTGAAGATGCCATGTGACAAAACCGGAAAAATCGATCATTTTTAATGATATTTTTACAATTTAAGGTGGCAAATCCCCCCCAAATCTACCTCCTTGCTACAAATGTTCATGTTTCAGAACATTTCACCTCTCTAGCCCCTCAGAAGAAATGTAAAGACTAAAATAATCCTTTTCATCCCTCTAAATTATCGAAAAGTGATAAAAATAGGTGGAGCCTCCCCCTCCCCGAAAACGGTGGGTGATGGGGGAAAACGGGGGTCATATTTGCAATCAGGAGGTCATTTTACAATAGAATCAGCAGGAATGGCGTCAGGGGTCGAAAAAAAATTTTTTTTGCGGACCAGTGTAATTTCTAAATACTTTCAAAACGAAAAACGTATGTCATATGTTTAAAGGTCACTAAACGACAAGCTCGAAAATGTAAAAATATACTTAAAAAAAGAGATATTAGAAGTTGAATTTTGTTTAATGTGGTTGTAAATTAGGAACATTCTATATGATATTTAAATTGTTAACAGTATGCAGTAAATTGCAATATAATAAAAATAAAAATTGCATACCGTTGTTTAGACACTAACTAAGAGACTGTCATTTTTTCAAAATTTAAGAGAATGTTAATTATTACCGAAACCATTAGCGATAGATATATAAAACCCTATATCGCTGTAAAAATCAAAAATAAGAAATCCAAAAATGTGATAATATACTATTTAAAATAAATATGTTGTTCATTGTCCCACTCAAACAAAACACCCGGTATAGTCAGCAATCATTTTAAAATTATGCACATTAATCAAAGAAACAACTTTTGTTTTTAAAGTTTTCTACAAGCTGCTATAATAAAGACATTAGGAAACAAAATCGCAGTATTATGCCACCCTGTATATTGTTAGACTGCTACAGCTAAAATACATTTCATAAATTATCTATATTCTATGTGTGTTGTAACGATTTCCGCGCCTAACAGAAGGCAACCCGTTTTACGTATATAGGAATTGTAATATTTCGAAGTTCGTTCAGGTCAAGACGACGCTGCGCGGTTTTGAGTTTAAAATTTTGGGGGAAGGAGATTCTAAAAGACAGTTTTCCCTAATTAGGTCAGTGGGTTAAACGTTGTCAACCTTACCGGACGTTTATTGTGAATAGTGAATTATTTGTTGAAATCGTTTGTCGTTTGTTTTCCGCTTTGAGAGTCACTTCACACAGGAGCTTTTCCCATAGTAGAAGGGAAACAAATCTCCAGGAATTTATTTTCCAATATAAAATTTACTCCGGTAAATAAGATTTGGTTTGGTGTTATGCCAGAGTCCATCAACTGGTGAGTTGGTTATAACCAGAAATTGTTGTCTTATCGTAATTTCCAGAATCTTAATTCTAATCTCAGATAAATTTAATTAGGCAAAATTCGTACAGCGGGACTTCCAGAAATTAAGACGACGCAGTAGAAAAACTCTACACTTATACGTATTGTTCAAATTAATACGCTGCCCTCGCCGAGTAACCTTGTGAGGGTTTTTTTCCCGAACCGAGTGGACACCTGGGTCTATCGATACAGAGTCTGGTGTACGGTCGAGCTGATTGCCGCTACGTATTGATCAAGGGAAGTGCATTTTTAAAAACTGTATAACCTTGTCTTGTTGTTTACGATTTCGTTATGTTTATTTAAGAATTAATTTATTAATTGAATGGGGTCAACGAATTGTGTCACTGGCATTTAGTTGGGGTTATGTGTACATATGAAATACTATTGTAATATTCCATATTCCAATTTTACGTAAAGCACATATACAGGGTACTCCAATAGTGGGTTGATATTGCGTTTGTAAGAGTTCACGCCTTGACGAAAGCTTTTGATAGTTGATCACGCATGTATTCCTGACGCGAAGGCGTTCGAAGTTAGGGAATGCGCTAAAAATTTCTAGCATATGGTTGTGTAGAGCAATAAAGGTCCTAAAAATTGTTTGAGTGTTGCCAATTTAATTTTCGTTATATTCCGGTAGAGTAACGTAAAATTGGGACTTCTACTTTTATTTTAAATCATTGTTCTTGCATAGAAATTTTAGAACTGTGAATGGGTTTTGTTGGTTTATTAAGTCTTCGACTGGGTTTCCGGGAATCTGGCATCTGTCAGTGTGTAATTGTCTACCTAAACAGTGGCGGAGTGATGAGGTTGTTTTTGTAATTCAACCAATTTTTGTATATAGTAAAGATTGAAGGCGCGACAGTGTATGAGGTGCGATCCAAAAGTAATGAAAATGATCGTTGGGGACTGAGGGAGGAAAGTGGCGATGAGGGTTGCTGCGGGGGTATCTCAAGTATACAGTCCAACCATCCTCACTTGAGCCCGAGCCTTTCGAACTTAGATACATCACAAAAGCGCGCCCTTGTTTTTCACTCTAGTCACGGACAAAAATGAAGAGGCTCATCGTTTTTACCTACAAGTACTCCCCTGACAGGACAACATTTTGAAATCGTTATGTTCAGTCCTAGGGATTTTACTTTGAATGTGATTGAGCCTACTTGTATGGTTTTTGATCAAACGGATTGTTCTGAAAATCATTCTCACTACTTTTAGAACGCACGTCGTATGTGTAGTTTCGTATGCAATGAGCTTAACCAATATCTTCAAATATTCTAATTTTAGTGCAATATTTATGCAATTCCATTTTTTTCTGTTTAAGGGTCAGTTTTTCATAGCAGCTAGCTAGATGGCTTGTGTAGAGAGAATATTTTTACTGCGCCTATATTTTGATATAGATTATAGCGAGTAAGTAACGACACCAGAAATTTGTATGCGCATTTTCTGTGCTCCAAGCAATTTTGTAGCAACCGGTTGTTATGGATCATTACATGTGATCCGCTTGTCTTTGCAGTACGTGTTTTTATAGTAAGTAATTTTCTGTCGCATTAGTAATAAAAAACGATGTGTGTTTTGCAGCAAATTGTAACACTGTAGGGTGCGCAATATCGGTAGGTCATTGCAATTAATTTTTAAATCTCTCTAATTTATAGCCTTTTAGTCCGTTTCAATTAATTTAAAATACTTGTATATTATTATATTTATGCCAAAATATATAAATCGTATTCTTGGAGCTTTTGGAACATTCCCCAACTTTCATCTTAAGAACTTCACCAGAAAGTATTTTTTTTATAAATTACGTTAATATTTTCTTTTTATTTAGTTAACAAAATTAAAACTGAAACACTCCGTGTGACGATGCAAATAAGGTTGGTTTTATTACACGATTATTTAGTGTAGTCGAAACTATGTTGTTAAAACCTAACCCCCTAATGTTTTGGTGCTAATATTCATGGAAGATGTTCTAAAAATGTGAACTTGATTTTACTGGTGATTGTAAGGAACGTTGCGAATTAAGTAATATGCTATAAAATAAAGTAATATTAGTTGACAACATATTAATTTTATGATAGTCCTTGTAGATGGAGACCTTGACGATTTTTCTCAAACACTTCTCAGCATTTATTGGGTTGTAAGGGTTTGGTAATAAACTATATCAAGCTAATTTTAAATAGCGATATAAGTAGGCTTAGGATAATGCATATGCAGACGCATATTGTGTATATTTTTGTTAATAAATGCATATTTTAATTGTTTTGAGCATTAATGCATAATTTGCAGTATTTGTCTGTTTAAACTGCATATTTATACAATTTTTATTATCAAGTACAGATTCACTTCAAGCAGTCTGGTAACTTCCAGAAATTTTAAATAATCGTCTAAACTCATTCATTCTGTATTTTGAATAGGTAGGTACTTTCTGAGTTGTTAAGCTTCGAAAAACAGAATACTTGGAAATGCTAAGAGGCTTATCAGGGTTTGAGTGGCCCTGTTACGTTAACGGGAAAACATGTGAAACTTGAAAATTTAACAATTCATCAACAATCAGTTGTCTACTAGTTCCGATAGTGTGTTAACACCTTCAAGATGCCGAAAGAAAAAAAAGTTATAAATACTGCGAAGTTCCTGTTAACCAAAAAGTTCCAAGTTACGCAGTATCTCCAAACCGGAAAACATGCAAGTAATAAAAATCGAAAACGAGAGAATAACCAACGGCAAGTGTTAATTTCTGTTTTGCCAAGGTCTGGATCTAAACCTTTAGAATTTAATGAAAAAATGTGTAAGGTTTTTATTTGCTCTGATATTCCGTTGGCTAAATTAAAGAATTAAGTTCTTTGCATTTTTTTGGAAAAGTGCACGAAACAGAACATTCCGGAGAAATCGACATTAAAAAAATTATGTTTCCGAGTTATATGCAGTATCATTACCAAACTAAGAGAAAAAGTAAAGGATCGCAGTATTTGTGTGTCTTTGGATGAAACAACCGATGCAGATCAAAGATGCGTAGCAAATTTTGTGTTTGGTATATTAGGCGTTAACGAAGATAAAAATGAATCTATCTGCTGACTTTAAAAGTCTTGGACAAACTGAATCATTCAGCAATTGCTGCTTTTTTCAGCGACTCTCTAAGCTTATTTTGTACGTCGGGAATTTTATATGAAAAAATGAGAGTGGTTTGTAGTGATGCTGCACCATATATGTGCAAAGCAATGCGAGGACTGCAGATTTTGTTGTTCGAGCTAATTTGGCTAGAAGCGAAGCGATTATCTTTACAAGACAGCATTGAAATAGTAGAAGATATGGTTAAGGGTTTAACAAAACTCAAGAAAAAGGATTTCATTAATAAATTAAACGAATTGCTAACAACTGAAGAATCTAAGCGGGGTGTTGCAAAATGAAACAGCTCATGATGCAAGAAATGCACATTTAAATATTATTGACATTGCAAATTATAAATTTGTACCAATAGTCTCGTGTGATGTCGAGAGAGTCTTTTCTAGTCCAAAAATATTCTCGCTGACAACAGGCGCAAATTTACATTTGAAAATGTATTACACCACGCTGCTGTTAAGTGCAATTATGATTTGTTTTTATAATTGAATTAATTATAAATTTGTAATTTTGGATTTAAAAAATATTTGTGCATTTTAATAGAAAAATGAATATGTATTGATATAACGTTAATATTTATTTCTTCAAGTTAGTTGACTTTTTGTTGCATATTTAAGTGCATATTTTGAACGTTTTTGATGCATATTTACATGCATATTTTGACGTTTTTTAGAATATAATTATCCTAAGTCTAGATATAAGCATTCATTCAGGTGATTTAGTTCGCTGCAATGACGATCATGGAAAGATTTTGGAAGACGGTTTTTCACACTTGCTATAGTGAAAATCCCATCAGAATTATACGAACGATAGGATTATTAAACAGGTATCTCTGCAGACAGTTAAACGTAACAGGCTTAGTTCCTTCAGCTAAAATACCATCGAGCAAATACGAAATTGAGCAATTGGGTTTCTCGAGGTTAAACGCACAATGGTGTTCTACCTCAAAGTTAGACTAGAACTGTTCAAGGAAAAAGCAAGAAATTAATCTACTGCTTTTATTACCTGAAGATGATCCATCTGAAAACTGTCTCTGGGAATTCTTTTGGGACCAAAGATTATATTCCCTATTTACAGAATCATATGAGTTAGAGAATTCAGTGAGTAACAAAAGTGAAATGAAAAAGGAAATTTAAAGTAGATAACTAACAAATATTCAACTTTTCGGTGAGTAAGTTCGCAAAGGGATACGTTGATACAGTTTTACTTAAACGGTCAACGGTCAACGGTTAATGCTTGGTGATACCTTAAGTATGTGCTTCAGGGGCTTCGAAAAAAATTAAAAACTTAACTTATTTCTACCAGTTTTGTAGAATAATAAATGCTTTAATACTTACTAAAAGTAGTTTAAATTTGCGAAACGTCCATGAATAGAACCTCGTGAATATATCAAAAGTTTAACATCGCCTACACTAAGGAATAAAACTTCAAATTACTCAACCGACTGTCCCTAGCGATTATGTCCACACGAGTAGACGAGAAAACAAGCCCAATTTCTCGGTCCCCATCGATTTATCTTCTTTAAAGTAGACAATGATGCGTTGACTAATTCAGGATGACCGAAGCAAATTCCTGCACGTTTCTCCCAAAAATAAAAAATTCAGCCACTCTGTGGAACCGTCCCTTTCAACAACATGCAACTAAATCGAGACATGAAGCGCGGGTGATGAATCCTCGTAAAACTCAAACCGTATGTGAAAAATACCCACTCATATCCGACTCTTTATCTCCACCGAGTTACGACGAGCCCATCATATGTCGTGAGGTAAATCAACGTGTACACACAGAAAGCAATAGGAAGACGAACACATCTGGAACAGCTGACTCTTTGTTTACCCGCAAGATTACGCGGAATTATCATATGACAGTTGTGGCAACGAGAAGTGAGAAGATGAGGGTATGACGGAGCTCCGCGAAAAGTCTAAATGCGCACCTGATCCTTCGCCCCTTTTGTCTACCGTTCCTTCAAGGTCTCACGTGTTGCAAGAACTGAAACGGGTTCTTTTTCTTTGATTGATATGACGTGGATGTCGGAATATATTCGGAGTCTTTTTTATTCACGTTATCCGGATAATTCTACTTACTTATGACAGAATGTTTCCTAATGTCGGCATAGTTATCGTTATGACTAACATATCCAGGTATAGTTGCCATGCAGGTGAGCCGTAAGAGTCCATCATCTCCTCCGTGAAGTTCGGATACCTCCACGGAAAGCTGTGTCGTCGAAGACGACGTCCTCTCGAAGTATCCATGACCATGTACTCGTCCATTCGAGAAGGGTTTGGTTAGACTATCATCGACCTGCAAACAAATAAATAATGAAACAGTATGATTGGTTATCTACCTGTAGAGCTATATTAGACTGACAAATAATTAGTCAGAAATGGAGGGAATATTGGGACTGCAGGTGGTTCTAGGTTAGATCGTATCAAAGGTGTGACACAAAAAGATTGAATTCAATTGTAAATGTATTGGTTTATTTGAAAAAAAGGTCTGAATTTGAGGAAGTGCTGTTGGAATTGGAAAAAATGGAGAAAGTTTAGTTAACTATGGCTTTGTCAATTCAAAAATGGTTTAATCTCCCTTAAGCAAATTTTGAAACAACGCTGTATATTGCTGACAATGGATATAGTTAATTTAAAATTAGTTTGCATTGGAAGTAGTATCATTTGCTCAGGGCTTAATTAAAATATTTGAATTGGGCCAGTATATAGTTAATTTGCCTTCATATAACTGTAAAGGGCTTAGTCAAATAAACAAGAAAGTAGGATTGACCATATACTTACACAGTTGGTATAGGTTCACAAATATTAAATCTAAATAAGAAGAAATATGGAGATAAAGAATTCTAAATAAGATCATATCAAAGCATAAAAGAAAAGAAGTATTAAATACACATAATAATGTACTTGTCCATTTGCAAAACGATCATGGATGTGAAATTCTAGAAGTACTGATAGCAGAACATTCACTTCCAGGGACTAATTAAACCGCAATAGAATTGAGTTGGAAAGAGTATTAAAGGGTAATTAATTGTACTCTTATCACGTCGAAAAGGGCTTAGTTAGAGTTAAATTTGAAGAGGAAGAATATTAGTGACTATATATTTTAAGGATTTGGTTAAAAATAAGTAACGTAAAATTAAAAAAATAGCATATCTTTGGCAATACAAGGGGTTAAATTATAATTGATCTAAAATGACAGCAGTACGAGCTGCACAAGTCTTCACTGAAACATTGTCTCAGTTGCATCATATCAAAGGAATAAAATTTAAAAAATCTTAAATTAATAAACAATGCATATGTCCATTTGCAGGAGATCGCCAATCTGATTTTGTAGATCTAGTTAGAGAGTTAATTAATTATTAACTTCCTCATTTATGAAGGGCTTGATTAGATCTCAATGGAACTGAATTGGAAAAATATAAAAGGGTAACTACTTGCACCCCTATGACTTCGAAAAGGGCTTGGTCATTAATTTAAAATTTAGAAATAGTAGCGTATCTTTGGGAATACAAAGGGTTAAATTATATTACACCTACAAGGAAGTGGTATAAGTTGCACAAGTCTTGACTGAAATATTATTCGTGCTATATTCTAACAAAGAGCTGAAAGTAAACCAATGTTAAATTCAATTAATCATGTACTTGTCGATTTTCAAAAGGATCATTGATCTGAGTTTGTAGAAATACCTACAGAGTACAGCACTGACTATGTATTTATATAATATATACTACGGATTTATTTATGTCCAACAAGTTTTGATTGGAATAGTTTCTATAAAAAAAATTGATTTGGATTACAAAAAAACTCTGTACAATGGAAAATATATTTCCGTATTTGCAAAATGGTTTAACAATGATCAACTTGAACGGGACCATGTTTTGAAATATCACAGAATTCATTTTGTACTCATTAATTTGAATATTCACGACATAAAATGAAAGTAGGTGTAATGTAAGGCTGACATGACAATCTTATTACTAAATACTGGCAGTGAAACGTATCTCGACGCCCTATGTACGTTAGAGGAACAACAGGAACGAAAATGAAAAGGAGATAAAAATTAAAGAAGAATTGCCAGAGAATAATTGAGCAAATATCGGTCCTTTGGTCTAACTACTCAACCATTGCCTAATGCTGAACGAACTACTCAGAAAGCATGTAGTATTTGACAATGTAATCCTTGCACTGATCCAAATAAAAGATATTATTAATTTAAATTAAAGAAAAATTTCATTACTAATAATAACCGTTCTCGTGTCTGTGGGAAATTGAGAAAATGAAACATTGACAATATATCAACTGTCTATTCGAAAAGGGTATAGTTAGACAACGACTGACTCAAAGGAAGAAGAATTGTGACTTAATATTCAGAAAGTATAATTAAATATTCAGATTTATGTGGAGTGCAAAAATATCGAGAGGGTATGATTGATTATACATTCATTCATTCAACAAGAACTTAATTAGATTGCTTTGAGTTGGAAGAAATGGAGGAGTCTAATTGATCTGATATTTAAGCATTCCAAAAGGAGTTAGTTGGAATAACATAGTGGTACTGTTCATAAATCAGTTTAGTTAGCATGGAGTAATTAAACTATCATTGACAATATAAGAATCTTTTGATGAACATGCACTTTTCTACCCCAAATGGTGTTTACTTAAACTGTGACTGATTCCCGTAGAAATCTATGTGAAAAAGGTTTGATTATACTTTATTATTTTGACTAAACTATAATTGACTTAAGATAAATAAATTGCTGAAATAGGCATCATTCCAAACAGAACTAATTTGAATATGAATAAACGTTGGGAAAGTATCAAGTTTTGAACTGGTTGAATGAAAAAATTTAGAGAAAGTATGGTTAACTCTTAACTAGTTTATTTGGAGTTGAAAGTTATTCAAAAACTATGATTGACCATTCATTCCATCAATAAGAACTCAGTTTGATCATCCATCTGGACTGGAAAAATTGGAGAAGTCTAACCAATATAGCTTGTTTAGACTATCACCGACTTACACTAAGAAGACATTTCTGAGGAATACTGCAAAAATATAATTAGCTTTCACTAGTTTATTTAGAATGGAAACACTATTGAGTTAGAAATATAAATCGCAATATGGTGGGGAGCGATAAAAAGCCAAAAACGGCGCGCCTATTATGATTATTCCAAACTATCCTCCCCATCTTCAAAACCAATTTCAATCAACTTAATTTACAAATCCGCCGCGATATAAACGAATTCCGTTTAACTCAATGGACCAACATCTGCCAATCTCTTGGTTACCGAGACGGGAAATCTTTCTGGGCCAAATTCCAATCCCTCACCGGCCAAAAATCAAAGCCTGTCCACCATCTCAAATCCAATAACACCATCTTAAATAACCCCAGGATAAAGACAATTGTTTCGCCCAAACTCTCCAGAACATCCATCAAGTCCCCGAAGATCCCTTGTTCAATCAACGCATTTTCAACCAAATCACTCGCTCCACGGCCATTTTCGTTTAAATCCCCCCAACGACCCACTTCCCGAAAATGACTTTCTGATAGACCCCACTAACCCCGAAGAGATCCGAGCCCTCATTAAAGCCCTAAAAAATACCAAAGCACCCGGCGCAGACCAAATAAAACCCTTACTTCTTAAAACCCTTCCCGATTCAGCCACCGACGTCCTTTGAACAATATACAACTCTTGTCTGCAAATTTCGTACTTTCTCATTTCAAGGAAAAACGTCTCCACAAACCCGACAAAGACCCCAAAAACCCCACATCTTATAGACCCATTTCTCTCCTCAACATCATGGGCAAAATCCTAGAAAGAATCATGGCCTCCCGCTTCAGAGAAACCCTAGAAATGAATAATCACCTCTCCTCCAAACAGTTTTCGAGCCCATCTATCCACCACAAACCCAATTATGGAACTTCACACCGACTCGACCAAAAATGCTAACTTGAACCGTGTACGGTCTCCGTTTTTCTCGACATAGAGCGTGCATTCGATAAGGTCTGGCACAACGGTCTCATCCACAAATTAATCGCCCTCAATCTCAATCCCGCCTTCATCAAACCGGTGGATTCATTTCTAAATAACCGCTCCTGTAAAGTTAAACTCCAAAACTTATTTTCTTTCCCTGTCTACCTCCACTCCGGCGTCCCCCAAGGAGCAGTTCTGTCCTCCCTACTCTACATCACATACTCCCACGATTTTCCAGTCTTAGATCCAGCCAGAACCAAAACCAGGCTTTTCGCCGACGACATCGCCATCTGGTCCTCCAACGCACTTCTGAACTAACCTCCCGAGAAATCCAAACAGCCCTCATTAGAATCCACACTTGGACCTGCTAGTGGCGGATAAAACTTAATGCCGACAAATCCAATTCTATTCTTCTCAGGCACCCCAACATGTGCAGAAAGAAATCCACGTTTCGAACCCCATCTCATCAATCTTTCCATCAATAATCAGCTAATACCCCTCTCAAACCAAGCAAAATACCTCGGAATCACATTTTCTCAAATCTGCTCTCTACTACCAGACCTCCGGGAAACCCTCAAAAAAGTTTGCAACCGCTCCAACTTGCTCCGTCGTATCCAAGGACGCTTTCAAGGTTGCAACTCTCGCACTCTCCACCATACCTACAACACCTTCATCCGCCCCATAATCGAATACCGTGCCCCCATTTACGCCTCCCTCCCACTTCGTACCCTAGCACAAATCCGCCAATGCGAACGACAAATGTGCCGCCGAATTTTCCGGTTAAACTTCCGATACCCCAGCATATTAATTCATGAAAACCCAGGCATCACTTCCATCGGCCGGCGCCTCCAAAAACTTCAAAAATTCTACATCACCCGCACTCTCAACGGCAATAACCCCTTAGCCGGAGCGACCCAGAAAACCCCGCAGGAAATTGAAACACCCCACCATAGCCCTCTTATTTAGTCTGTATCCAGATCTCCCAGACGACGTTCTTGACCTTGTCGAAAACACCCCCCTCACAATGCGGTGAGCATTGTTAAAACTCAATTCACAGTCAATACTCCATCACCTCTTATTAATTTACAGATACCATCCCAATGTAGAAACCACAGAACCAAGAACCCAATTTACACGCCCAGAAGCAGCAGCAAGAACCAACAAGAAGGAAGGAAGGAAGCCTAGGGTTGAAGAGAACCAAATCCTACAACGGCCCACCTACACAGAACATAATTAATAATTAATATAATATGACATGTAATATCTTAAGTTTTTGTGAATAAACGTATTTGAATTTGAATGCTATGGAAATGAAACACCTCCGGAAAATGGCAAGAAAAACTAAGTGGGACAGAATAAAAAATGAAGGGAGATAACTAAACAGGAACCAATAATGGAGATAATAAAAATGAAGCAAATAAACTGGTATGCACACGTAGTAAGAATGGAACCCAACAGAATAACAAGGAGAATAATGAAAGTGGGAAAACCAATCAAAAAACAAAGAGGCAGACCCAGAAGAAAATGGATGGAACAAATCAATTAAATAGGGGCAGAAAGGGGAGTGACAATGGAGGAATTGAAAACAATAGCGAGGGACAAGAAAAGATGGAAAAAATGGGTACAGGACTAGAGGCCGCCATCCGACGCCCGAAAGGGCACTAAGGATTAGAGAAGAAGAAGAAGAATTTGAATTTGAACATGGGGAGCGATATGTATCAAACAAAGTAAAGAGACACATTGGAAAAGTAATGGTATAATCGGTTCTACGCTACACCGAGGAGATATGGGCCAGCAAAAATGAGTATCAACGCTAGTATCGAGCAGTAGAAATTGACTATCAAAGAAGAAGTCTTGTTTCGTGTGATAAATGATGAAATCCAAAACAGAATAGAAGCCCAAGACATAATTATAGATAGCATCGATAGAAGAAGACATCTGTTAAAAATGGATCATCGGATATGTCCGAAAAGAATTTTTAATTGGACACCTCCAGCGAAACTCAAAACAGGCAGCCCACGAAGCTCCTTAGACAATCGAATTAGAAAAGCAATGAGTAAATTGAAGATGTCCAAGACCGAAAGCTTGGCGTTTGAAAACTGGAAAGCTGTAAGATAGTGTGATTGAGAGTGGGTTCATTTATTCAAGAGAGCTGGGTGAGTAATAGGAATAGGCCAGTTGTTGTCATGTTGAACCATTTCCTCAAATTTTGTAGTTAAGATATCCTACTTCTCCCGGGACCTCTTTTACCAAAGGCTTTATCCTGGATAATCAGCTGTAACAGTTTGTATCTTTGACTATTTCTCATGATATGGCCCAAATACTCTAGCTCTCTTTTCGTTATAGTTCTCAGGATGTCTGTTTCTTTGTTTAATCTTTCTAATACCTTTTTATTGCTGACATAGTGAAATCACCATCTTGAAATAGTATCAAAATAGCAATTTAATTACAATAAGTATTTTACCATTGGAAAAGAGAATGTGACCTCTTCACCGTCCTGTGGTTCTCAACAGAGCGTGGTGACCTTCTCTTCTATGCCTGTACCGTGCGTGTAATGTACATAAACATTTTTAACAAGGGCTGTGAACAGTAAGAAGTGTCTTGCACTTTTCCTCCAAAGAAAGTGCTCTTGGCAGAAGTACCTCGGTGGGGTGCCATTGCCTTTCAAGGTGAAATGATCGTTTAAAAATACGATGTTGTCCAACGATTGAACCCAGGTCTGCCCTTGAGCGTACAAAGTATTACCTGTTGTGCAATGGCTGTCCCAAGTGGTGTGAGATTGAAGATATATTGATCCAGGCAACTGCTCACTTCGTAAGGGCTGCTTACACCAACATTAAATTAAAGTGAAACTCTGAGAGAATACAACTGAGTAAATATTTATACATTTGAAGAGGCCTTGGTTAAAGTTTTGTTGTGGTGATGTTAACGAAAAACTAGTGCTGTAGTATGTTTACATTCCTTGTTAGACTGTTGGGAAAATAAACATTTATTCGTTCTAAAAGAGCTTCTTACACTACCACAAATATGATAGTAGAAAGATTAATAGGCCGCATTTATGATATATTTCGCTATTTGACAAGGTCTTGGTAGGATTATTATTGATCTCAATTGAATAAAAGTTGACAGTGTATAATTAACCATTATTGACGGTGTAATTGTCTAATTAGGGCAGGTTTGAATTGGAAAAAATAGCAGGAATATAATTGACTATGTATTTGTCAATTCAAGAAGGGTTTGGTTATATAATAGATTTGGTATTAAAGGAAGATCGATGAATACATTTAAATTTAGCGCCTATATTACCATTGACCTGCATTTGATGAAATAGTGTGACTGAACTCATCCGTTTGTAAAGGGAGTTGTTAGGCTATCATCGGTCTGAAATAAAAGAGAGGCAGAGGGAGTATAATTTACTGAAATTGCTGAGGTCAGGTGTGTTGGTTTTAATGGGGAAAATTTTAATTTATAATTCAGATTAATGTGGTTTCGTGAAGGATTTATCTTAAAAATGCAAATGAAGCGAGGGCTGTTTCTAGTAGTAAAAAGAATATTTTCCTGTAGACGCTTGCCAACAAACGGGTGGGTGGGCTTCCACAGTTTTTTGCGAGATAAATTATGCACAATCCCCTAAGGAATGTTAAGTTCCATTTTCACATAAAACGGCAATTACGGTACTCATTAAATTAGGCCCTTCCGATATACATTCAAGCTGCGTTTCAGAGGACACCACAATAAACTTTTATAGTACAATTATTTGATTTCATTTGCTCACTCAAAGTGTGTCTCGTGGGTAAATAAAATATTCAGAGCGTTTACCTTTGACTGAAAGAGAGATAGTGTCTGATTTCGAACTGTAAATAATCGAATAACTTGAGACTGTTTAAGGGTTGGAGATAATCTTATTTGAAAAGCAGCCTCTCCAATGTTGTATTTGATATGCCCCTTTATAATCCCGACCCTTTCATACATAAAATTATGAGCAAGCTCGCGATGTATCCCACGGGAAAGCTTCTCGAGCACGCCCATGCTGTGTGTACAGAACAATTCCTCTTCCATCACAGTTTTGTTCTTCTTTTGTATTATTCGAAGTAACCAGCTAAAGCAGACCCACATTTCTCCGATTTTCGTTTTATTGTTGATCAGCGCAGTCGACGTTTTCCTCAAGTGTGATAAAAATCAATCGCTAGAAGTCCTAAGAGTTCGCGACCCGCTGGAGACTTATTTATTTAATTTTTTCCCCCAATTTATCTGTGTCGTTTGCAGCAGATACAATTTTCTTGTTTCTGTTTTCAATCGGGTTTTATTCGAGAAAAGTTGGCTTTTAGCTTTATTTTTTCCCTCTTACATGCATTTATTCCGGAGGGATCATCACAATGGAGCGGGTTTAAGGCTAAATCCAATTTTATCCTTTTATCTTTATTAAACAACCCCATTTAAAGACATAAGAGAAAGAAATGGGAATTAAATATAATCTCATTCCTAAACTATGCAAAGCAGCGAGAAAATGAATTCTTTTTTGAAATTGTACAACTTTATTGCAGAGTGTTAACCGAAAGCACGTCACAATAAGACAATTGGCGAAAGTTGAAATTTAATTTGAATTTAATAGACTTTCCGCAAGAAATTCTTTTTGAAAAGCAAATTATTTTAAGGTGGTCTTAAAACGAAAGTTAACGAAACGCAATCAACGACAGTAGGATGAAAAAATAAGCTCCGAGAAACGGAACAGAACGAGAAATAATTTAATTTCGGCGGAACAATTACGCCAAAGCGAGTACAAATTCGGAGAAATAAGTTTGAGTTTAGAATTGTCGGACATGAAGAACAATGAATAAGAATAGCAAGAGGTCGGTTGGAGAAAACAAGTAAAAATCTTAAAATATAAAACAGGAAGTCTCTTAGAGCGGAAGATAACTCCGGAAACGTTCCAATAAAACACAAACTCCTGCCAAACTCTAAAGCTGAAGGCAGATTCAGGTCAACTTTATAAATATTATAGGAGGTTGTGGCATCAAACGATACTCGAGAACAGGCTCCAGCTACTTTTGTATATTATTAGAGATACAAGAGAGCTTTGAGCGCCAAAAAGGCTCGCCAACTACTTCTCCACGAAAAACATTCTCGTTCAACAAGCAAGAACTTTGGACGTGCTATTTGCTGCAACAAAATTCGATGTCAGATTTTCCCGAACAAAATGCTAACTCACACTCGACTCTTGCCAAGTTAATTTTTCACCACGTCCGTGGCTAACGAGGCAAGTCAGGTAGGTCTGTTCGTTAAAGCAAAACTACATTACTAAAACTACTGCAATTAGTACTTGTTTCGTGCTATTTAAAATTACTGTAGAGTGCACTTCACAGATTTACTTAAAACATTACGGCTGACGTTGGAAACTAACTAATCTTTTAGTGAACTTACGAGGACAAGGTTTCTACTTGCAAATTGAGTTTCAATGTGAAATATACATTTTTAAATAGTAAAGTGTTTGACGTAGTCGAAGAGATAAATTACAAATTATGGTGTTCGTGCATCTACAAGTACTCAAAAGAGCTAGACTGCTATATGTAAATCTTTTCAACATTCGTACTTCTAGTTCGATAGCGCAATAATTTAAGATTTTGTATAAAATTTTATATAGGTTACATAAGAAAAAATTCAAGAAAAATTACCTAATGTTCAACTAGTAAGCATGAATGAAATTAACAGTAATCCTAGGTAGCGAGGTTTAAAACAAACATTAAAATTCTTTTGCCGTTGACAGGCGAAGGAACTACACTACATTTTCAAACTCACGACCCTGTATCAGCTCACAATACCCAAGACGCTCATTAAATGCATTCAGAACATTTTGAAGAGTTCGAGGCGTTATTCACTTACACTCATGTCGAATTCTTTCTTTAAGATCCTCTAAATTGTTAGGTTGAGTTTGACACACCTTGGTTTTTAAGTGCCTCACAGAAACAATCTAATGGCGTCAGGTTAGGAGATCCAGTCGTCTATTCTATTGCACCTCTTCTTCATATCCATCTTCCTGGGAACACTTTGTCCAAATAACGTCGTACATTACCTGCGTAGCACCATCCTGTTGCAGGGTCGTTTTCATTCGGAAATATTATCGCTAATGCAGGAACTAATTCAAATTGTAAATAGTTTAGGCATCTTTCCCTAGTTAAAGTAGCGTCGAAAAAGAATGGCCCTAAAATCCCGTCACCGACAATTCCTTTCCATATGTTGAGCTTTTTGTGTATGCGCTTTCTGCATCCAGGAAGGATTGTCCCTAGACCAATATCGACAATTCTGCCTATTGAGAGTTCCATATAAAGAAAAATTTGCTTCATCCGAAAATATCATACGTCGTGAAAACAATGGATCGCGAATTGACATTCCATTATTTGTTCACAGAATTCTTGCCTAAGATCACAAAGTTAGTCTCTGCTAACTCCAACCAAGTTTACCTTATAAGAATGAAATTTCTGCATTTTTAACAGTTTCAGCGCCAAAGTATGAAAGGGATTGTGCTGTAAAGCGTTGTTTTGAATAGGTGAATAAGGATTATTTTCGATTTCTACAAAAATATTAAGCCGCTCATCTTCGGTTAATGTTGTCACAGGACTCGTGTCACGGGGTTAAAAGCTAAATTTAGAGAACTCGGAAATATCCTAAACAGCAGATAAACCAATTCACAGTCAGCAGATAAGAAACTAAATTTAGAGAGCACGGAAATATCCTGAACAGCAAAAAGCCAATTCACAGTCAGCAGAATAGAAACTAAATTTAGAGAGCACGGAAATATCCTGACCAGCAAATAAGCCAATTCACAGTCAGCAGAATAGAAACTAAATTTAGAGAACCCGGAAATATCCTGACCAGCAAATAAGCCTAGTCACAGTCAGCAAAATAGTGACTATATTTAGAGAACCCGGAAATATCCTGACCATCAAATAAGCTAAACCACAGTCAGCAGAATAGAAACTAAATTTAGAGAATTCGGAAATATCCTGACCAGCAAATAAGCCAATTCACAATCAGCAGAATAGGAACTAAATTTAGAGAGCACGGAAATATCCTGGACAGCAAATAAGCCAA